>SDVV010000382.1:0-32726 GCA_016164225.1 Gammarus roeselii | reverse complement strand
ATATCCTAGCTAGCTCTGTTTCTACCATTTTCTGAGATGAAACTGTGTGGTGCAGTGTTGATCAACTTTGAAAATTGTACTTGCCACTGTTTTTCATGTTGTTTCAGTTGTCTAAATCTTGATTTGACCAGTCTCTCACTGTTGATTCAAACGCTTTTTGAGGGACAAGTTGATTGAAAAAGAGCCCTTGTACCTAGGTTGCTAATTTTACAATCTAGCTTTGCCTATATTATTGGAACACTGCAGCTATTGGAAGCTTAGACATGGAAGAGTAATCAATACGAGGCAAAGGATCCAAGTTGCATGTGATATCCGTTTCAGCAACTGTCCATTCATTACTCTTGAGTTGCTTATTACTCCTGAAGCAAATGTATGGTTATGGGGCCAGAAGTTTTGGCTAGTGCCTGCTGCTATCCCATACAACTAACTAACTAGCTAATTACTATTGCATGTTTGTCTACTTCAGACACTACTGTTTGGAGTTAGTTGAAGGGCATACCATGGTCTTCTTCAACATTTCTTTCAATCAATTTATTCACTTGCTTAGATACCAAAACACAGCTGTTTTGTCCATGTGGATAGCTCTGATACTTGGACAACTTTCTACATACCAGTAATTCAAATAGCTACCTGTTTGATCTTGTACATTCAAAACACTTGATCAGCAATTTATACCCTTCATCCAATTTCACACCTCAACTATTTGCAAATCATCAGTTTAATTTTCTTTCCAATGTTTTTCTTTCTGTTTCATATTTCCACATTCCTGCTGCATATGCTCACATTATATGTTATCTCTTACATGTAGGAACCTGTTCAATTACCAGCTCATTTGAATGGCTCAATGAAATATTGTTATCCTGTGCACTTGAAGCTTTTCATGTTAACTATATAGGCCTTAGCTACCTAACTAGTTTCAAAATTGGTGATTCATGTGCCAAACATTAGCTAGCTGCCTGAGTAAATGTCTTATAGCTACTGTACAATCCCATGTTAGGCATTTCTAACCTCTAATTCCTATTGGTTAGTGTAGGCAGTATATATATCAGTATATTATCATTAGCTATTACGTTATAATTGTCAGTCAACCCAACTTATTTACTGATATCTCAAGTAACTTATTTTACTGATATCTCAAGTAACTTATTTACTGATATCTCAAGGAGCTAACTTATTTTACTGATATCTCAAGTAACTTATTTTCCTGATATCCCAAATAACTTATTTACTGATATCTCAAGTAACTTATTTTACTGATATCTCTAGTAATTTATTTACTGATATCTCAAGTAGCTAACCTATTTACTGATATCTCAAGTAACTTATTTGCTGAGATCTCAAGCAACTTATTTCACTGATATCTCAGGAAATGAATAGTTCAATATAGAGTCCTTGAACAGCATCCATTGAATGTTGGGCTGTAAATGTTTATTTATTTACTACTAGTAGCTACCTTTAATTTAAAATCAAGTAGCTGTTGGATAGCTGTATTTAAGTAGCAATGTTGTCTTCTGATCATCTCATGCTCATAAAGACTTGGTAGCTACTTATTGCTATATTTATATATGTATGGTGATGTATATATCTGTAGTTTTTCAAACTGAATACATTTCAAGTCTGAAATCCTGTAAATCCTGAAGCTGAGAGTGGTTTGCTCTCTCAGATACCCAGTGGTAACTAGCTACAGAAGGAAAATCTAACTGCGAGCCTGATGTGCATATGGTTGGAGGATATACAATCTTTATTGTTGAGTAGCTGCATTATTTACATCGAGTTGGCTAGCTACTCCATTCAAGCTTTTTAAAAATTTGAATCCAAAGCACTCCCAATGAATCAATTCATGCAGCCAACTATTTTAGACCATTAGCTAGCCATGCAATTTCAATTTGCTCTCAGCAAATTTCACTCACTAGTGACTTGCATCATGTAGCTAGCTAGCAGGCAGGCATCACATTTACAAATTTTTCACCCACTGAATGATCATCCTCAAATTTGTTTTATTTTGAAGTCTATAAATTTTTTCCAGACTGTTTATTGAACTGCTCGTCGCACGGCATATGCTCCGGTAGCGACCACTCCTGCCTTTGTGAGGCTGGCTTCTCAGGGGATGGCTGCCAGTACCCTCAGTGCCCAGACAACTGCAACAGCAACAAAGGACAAGGGCACTGCTTCAGTCCGCCTGTGACCACCGAGTCATCCTC
Organism: Gammarus roeselii; assembly: GCA_016164225.1. Taxonomy (NCBI): domain Eukaryota; kingdom Metazoa; phylum Arthropoda; class Malacostraca; order Amphipoda; family Gammaridae; genus Gammarus; species Gammarus roeselii. The sequence continues at coordinate 30,525 of SDVV010000382.1, read as the reverse complement.
CACTGGGGCCTCCCAACGCTTCTGTGTTTGTGAGCCTGGATACTATGGCGACAGATGCTCCCTCGGTTATGGCACTCCAAGCACCGAAAACATTGTGGGTGATTTTGACAGGCAGCCTGAGAGTGGAGCTGGAGGAAGTGTGGATGACCCAGAAACGAGTGGTAGCGATACCACTCGCGACCAGCAAGAGCCCTTCATTGACGAGTATGGAGACGTGTGGCACTGGCTCTGGAGGGGAGGACAGGTACCGGGCATGGCCTTTACCCCCCGAACCAGTCATGGCACTGTTTATATTCCTGAGCTGGACCGCGTGTATATATTTGGTGGGTACGATCTAAACAATGTTCTAGGGGATTTGGTCATGTTTGATGTGGAAAATGCTACATGGTTGTCAGTCGGAGACGAAAAAAGCACAGAGTCGTTTCACCGGAGGATGCGTTCACAAAGACTGGCTCGTTTCTGGCGCTACCGACCTTCCTTTCCTCCAGCTTCCCCTCCTCTTAATAAAATGGAACAGGCCAGTTCCAGCCTCTTCCCACCGGAACAGTACCCGCCCATGTTTCCTGTGAAGCCAAGCAAGTACTCCATGCAGGTGTCGACAAGTGGTGTCAAACAAAGCAAGACCCGGGACGAGTTTATCACCCGCCTTCGACCCGAGGCTCTCTCCGTGAGCTCCATTGCAACGCATCAGCCAGCTAACACATCGGTGCCACCTCAGAACTTTACCTTCAGTGTCAACACCAAGAATACGGTGAGTGTCAAGCTAAAGCAGTCAGACATTCTCCCTGCAATTGAAGAAGAGGAGCATGACGTGGATGTTCTCAATGGTTCATCACAAAAAAAGGTTCCAGGATATGAAGAGAAGTTAATTTCTTCAAATTCTGGGGTGATGGACGAAACCTCTTCCTTATCTAATTGGATTCCTGATGGATTCCAAAAACTCATTGATAATTTCTACAGGAATATGAACTTGTCGGTGGAGAGTTCGAATGATCAGGGCATACAAAGGACAGCTAGGAGCAGTTTTCCAAGCTCCAGTACCTCTGTTAACCGCCAAGACGTAGATACATCTCTTTCGGCACATCCTGACGGAATAGCTTCCAAAAGGCATCTTGTAAAGTTCATCACCTCATCTTCGCGTCGCATGGACGACTCCTCTGCATCGCTGGCAAATGAGAACAAGCGGAAGGTGGATGCAGCTGACGGTCGTAGAATTGGTGTTGATGATTGGAAGGCGATGATGCATGCAGGATCTGGTAAAATGAAGGACCATCAGGCCCCAAAGAGACGGCGCTGGGGGAGTAGAAAGCGCCGGATGGTGCCTCCAGGCTCTGAAGTCAACAGGGGCAGTGGCAGCGAATCGCGTCAAGATATTCACCTGCTTCCGAGAGCCCGCTTTGGTCACGTGATGGCTTGCTACCGCCAGCACTTCGTACTCTATGGAGGAAAGCTGAGAAGTGGGGATGTGGTACCTGAGTTCTGGCTGTACAACACTACTTCAGAGACCTGGACATTGTTCAGCCCAAGCCCCTACTCCGGCAGCCCTCCCGGCCTTCTTTATGCCACCCTCACCCTCGTGGGGTCGGACTGGCTTTACTTGTTTGGGGGTAGTCTCCCCCACGGGGCGTTCTCGAGCGACATGTACCGGATCAATATGGTAGCTCGGCAACCGCGCTGGGAGAAGGTTGAATATCGAGGAGGAAATCCTCTTGACGCTCGTCTCGTCGGTCACTCGACCGTGTACCACGCTGCCTCCCACGCGCTCCTTGTGTACGGTGGCATCAGGGTTGATATTGCCAGGTTTTCAAAGCTGTCTGACCGGCTGCTGGTATTTGACCTCCTTCACGGCTACTGGTCTGAGCTACAGTATTTGCGAGACACGACTAGGGCAGCAGGTCGCGCGGGACACGTACCTCTCGAACGGGCCTTCCACTCTGCTCTTGTCGCCGGTGACTACATGGTGGTATTTGGAGGGTATCTGCACAAACACAAGGAGGAGGAGACCTGCTACGACCATCAGATATACCTGTATCACCTCAAGTGCCACACCTGGCAGACGCGCTCCCTCGTCACGCCCCTTACTGACGCCGATAAAGGCCTTCGGAATGCTTTTGGTGTCTACGGTCACGGCGCATTCCTGTTGCACAACCGAACGCTAGTGGTTGCAGGCGGCTTCCACGGCACCGTCAGCAACAGCTTGCTGGCCTACACCTTGCCCACGCCCCTGCTGCCCGGCGCTGCCACGAGATGTCGCCACTACACCAGCCAGGTATGAGGGGAGTGGTACTAAGGCGATGGTGTACCGCTACTTCAGCCTAGTATTAAGGCAGCGATATTGAGGCAACGGTCGGTCACTAAACCATCCGGGTCACTAAGTTCTGCTCTAGGTGGGCATTCAGCTAATGCCCTTGCCTCTAAATCTTGTCATACACATCTATGGTGAAAAGTATTTTCCGTCGCCCCCGGTGACTGACGATGACTTAATGCAGTACTGGCGGCTGGTTTGACGTTTAGTGCCAGAAGGACATTGACTCCAGTACACTAGAAAGCTTTGACACACTAATCCAATCTATTTTCCATCGACGCCACGTTCAAGCTCTGTGGCCTAGGGAACCAATTTACCCATTAGTCTGCACGCGTTCTCGGCGGGTCCTGCGATCTAGGCTATAAACAGCATATACCTTATGCACCAACTAATAGGCTAGGGCCATCAAATTCTGCCATCTGGCAAGGTTTTGAGCTGTTTGGAACAAATGGGCTGAGTTGACAGTTCAGTCTGTTGCAGTTGATGGATGATACGGCACTTGTGGCAGATTCGGAGAAGTTGTGTAAGTTAGTGCTGGAGTTTGGTAGAATGTGGGAGAAGGGGGAGTTGCGGGTTAACGTGATACAGATTCAGACACCAGGCCAAATTCCTCAGGAAAGGCGTGGCCGGGAAAGCATGGAAACCCGTGGCTTTCTCTGCTTTCATCACCACTATTGGCATCTGTACCGCTTCCTTCATAATGTCCACAACAAGTCTCTCATAAAACCTGCATCCGTACACCACCACCCACAGCAGCCTCTCTGTTCTTCACTATCTCTCCTCCTCTACCCTTTCCTGGATGTACTTCTACCTTGTTTACTCCATTTGTCTCGTTTGTTTTGTTAAAACTCCATCACTGTATGATATCTCTCCTCTTATTATGACAACCTTGCCTCATAGATCCAGTTAGTTTTTTTTTTTTTCTCCCCTTGTTAATGTCTCATTTCCCCTCCTCATTCTGTTTTGGTTTTTTCTTCTATATTGTTTTTCCGTTTTTTTTTTGCATACATTTTTGGATCCACTCAATAAATGTCCAGGAGGCTAAAACGGTGAAATTTTTTGGGAAATAAATAGTTTGTGGGATGCATACCAAGGCACTCACGCAGCGGCTGATTCCTGTCCCGCCGGGCTACAATTGGTTGCGGTGTGTGAGCAGCATCGTGGCAATATATTTTTAGCGTGTCACTCCCCGCTAGTGCGGGTCCTGCTGTGACCCACATGTGCCCACATGTGGCTTTGCCAAAAGATCGGATGGTGCTGTCTGGTAGCTGAGGGGGACACGGGTGCATTCCACTTTGGATTCACAACTTTCGATTGAGACGGTAACCTCTCCATGGACGACGAGAGGTAGGACAATCCTGTCATGAACTTGACCAGAGCTTAAGCATAAGAGATCAGCCTAGGAAGCCTATCAGGACACCGAACCCTACTTATGGTGGCTAACTCTTGTGCATATCGCTAACTGACAGCACCTCGTGGTAAGTTACAGAATTTTCTGACTGCATTACCGCAGTATCCTTGGCAAGCAGGGCATGTTTGTCAAATTTCAACTATGAAAGTAACAATTTGGTTAAAGACTTTGCACCAACGCCAGGACATGGTGTCATCCACAAACAAGACCCTTTCCTAACAGGCTGCTCGAAGGAGAGACACAAAAACAGCAGCCCACCCTTCCCATCTGTATCTGGTTGGGTGGATCTGAAGAATTGAAAGCAAAACAAATCAGGAAACGCGGTGATCTCCACTCCTGGACGAAAGCCTGGGAGAAGTCATCAGAACCGGCTGAGACCTCATGAAGGATACTCTGAAAACTAGAAAATACTTGAAGACCTCTTTCAGAATAAACATTTCACAACGTTCTTCATCGCCGAGGTAGCGTCGAGAGAGAACCTGGCCGAAACGATCACTATTCGAGAAAATCGACAACCTTGCGCTGCGCTGAGAGGTACCCAAAAACGCATCACGGAGCTAAAGAATGGTTCCCTTTTGGTTGTTGTTGTTGCTCAACCCCAACACTCCGTGCGATGGAGGAGCCACAGCAGCGCACAACTTGAAGCCCGGGAACCCACCAACATGTGCATGTTTTAGATGTTTTAGCAGATGCAGGTATTTATATTATGCCTACATTCCTGAGGAAGTTGATGTCGTCTCTCGGGCGTTCTCACAGAGCACGTACCGACGTGATATTGTGGTCGAGACGGCCGGGTGCTACGGCCGGGCACGACGTCATGACGTGCTCGACCGTATCGGGCGCACCCCTGCATCGCAGACAAAGGTCGGAACGGACATTTCCCAGTCTATGCTGGTAAGACTGGAGGGCCGTATGATGCCCGCACCTCAGCCGCGACAGGTGGACCCGGTCACCTCTGGGCAACCTCAACTCCTCCGCGTCCACCTCAAACGGGTGATCCCCCTGGTCTGTGTTAACTCAGTGTTCGCCTAAGGCAAGGGCTGTGAAGTGTGTGTGTATATCTGTTTGTACATAGATGGGTTGTCTGTAGGAAGAGGAATGGTAGTGTGGTGATGGCCGAAGTGTGTTGCTCGTGTGTTGTGTTGGTGTCTGTTGGTTTGACGGGGGTTCAGTAGGTGGTGGCAGGGATGTGTCTGGTCTACAATTTTGTTAAAAAATTGAGTCCCTCTCATATCCAGATGATATTTGAGAGGGAGGACCTTGGTTTCCTCATACAGGTGGGAAATTGATGTGGACTGTGTACAGCCCGTTACGATGCGCAAGGCCGTGTTCTGTATCCTTTGTACGGAATTAATATGTGTGGGTGCAAGGTCAGAGGACCAGGCGGTGTTTGCGTAAGAGATGATGGGCTTGATACATTGTTTGAATAGTGTTGTAATCGATTCCTTGGAGTGACCGTAGGTGGCTGTTATAAGCACCCTGGACACATTCAGTCTTGGTATGACTTAAGCGCCAATGTTGTTGGTGTGAGGTTTGAATGTCATCCCCGTGTCATAAGTTACTCCAAGGATTGTGGCAGTGGGACTGTTGGGTATGGGAAAGTGGTTAAGCGTAATATGGGGTGAACACTGTGTTCACTTTTGTCCAATGTTAATAATGTTAGGGAAGACTTGCTAGCAAACGCCCTCATTCTGTAATCCAGCAGCCAGACTTCAAGAGAGTTCAGGTACTTCTGAAGGTGTGCAGCGGCGATCTCGTGTTTGTGGTGTTGTGTGATCATTGTGAGGTCGTCCGTATATGAGCTGATATAGGTGATGGGTTCTGATGGATTTGGCATGTCGTGCATGAAAGCGTTGAAAAGGGAGAAGGAAAGGACGGGCTCTCTGGAACACCATTGGGGAAGTGGCAGATACGATATGGCTTGTTATTATAAGCAGTGAGTGCTTGTCTGCCTGAGAAGAAGTTAGCCGTCCAAGAGGGAGCCTACTAGAGCCGAGCACACCGTCGCAACGTGGGATGCTCGCGGTGGCGGCGTCGGGGCGTCGAGATCTATCGGCGCTCTGCGAAAGAACCTCAACGCCCCCTATTCACGTCGACGCCTCTGGCGGCGTGGGTGCGCCCTGTGTGCTCTCTTTTGGTGGAAGTACGAGACGAAGAGCAGAGCAAGAACATCCAAAATTTGAAAATTCTGAATAGTATCCCTCAACGATTGATGAGCACCGACTCTAAACACTATCCATGGGAACATCTATTATAAAAACATACCAAACCATTCCGATGCTGACATTCTTGCCGAACTTATGGATCTAGATTTCACCGGGATATACAGGGTGAAACGACTGCAAGGCGGAGAAAAGAAGTACACTGGCGTCTACATCCTTACTTTCAAACTCTGTTCTCTGCCTCCTGATGTTTACATTGGCTGGACACAGTGCTCGGTCCGAGAACATTCCAAACCCCAGACGCTGCCACCACTGCCAAAAGATTGGCCCCAGAGTTGACGCCTGCCGATTGAGGCATGCAGCAGGTACATGCTTCCGCTGCGGTGAGGGAGCACATGGCCACAATTGTGACCGACCTGCTAAATGCGCGAACGGTTCAGAGGACCATCCTGCGTCATCACGGTTGGCAACTGCTTTTATTTCAGACTTCAAAAGGATACTCTCTGTTCCAACTAAAGAACGCCTTTCCTACCCTGAAGCCAAGAGGCAAGAAACCGCTAAATTTATCCGTTTTCTTGCTAGTTCTACCACAGAGACAAGGGGGATACCCATAACCAGGTTCCCACCTAGCCTAAAACACAGCGCCCCTTCCCCTCCTCGAGATCGGGGAAGCTCACGACGACAGTCCTTCGAACTGTCTGTTAACTCGGATATCCTATTAAAGATATCGCCCCTCACCTTCACCTCGCCCCGTCTCTCACTTGCTGATCGACGCACAATGGGAGTCCCAGATCTGAATCTGGACGACAGCCTGCCTTTGCTGACGGCAGCACCACACGAAGAAACACTGCCACCTCAGCGCGCCCCTCGCCAGCCACACAAGTTGAAAGCTCGTGATCTGTCACCAACAACCAAAGCCACATTGATTCAAGCCCAACCATATTTTCTATTGGTAGCCGTGCAGACTAACCAGGTTGCTCCTCAACCCAAATGTTTTTCTGGTGCCTTCATCAGGGCACCGAATGCCTCTCCGTCTCTTACTTCACTTAGCTGTTTCAGATATTAAACCCAAGGGAAATGTGCCGAACACGTTACTGACTGATAGAAGCCTGGCCCCATCATCGTCACAACCCAGAGAAACTTGTTTGCTGCTGAGCGGCGGTAAACGCACTGGCTCTGACCTGGACGATGATGATCTCAACAAGGATGACCCTTTGTTGACTCAAAACCACAAGAGAGATACAGATACAAGGCCGCATCCCCCAGGAAAGTGGGTCGCCGACGGCAAGGCGCACCTCACACCCTCCTGCGCTCACTGAGAGGCTCCAGCAATACTCGTCGAGCAATGCCGACAGGTCGTGAGTGACATAGTTCAACGGAAGCGAAATAGAATAAGACTTCATCAACTCAAGCCTAGACCTTGATTTTCCCTAACTTGAACGACATTATCTGACACCCTTGTCTTTCAAAGGAACATACGAGGATATCGTGCTAACTATGCTGAGCTACTGAAACAAATCTGAACCTATAATCCAATGGTAGTTTGTCTCCAGGAAACTCTCCTGGGCCTATGCAAACCACCTTTTCCCAGTGGGTTTAAAGCCCACTCCATCTCACCCACTGCTGATGCTCGACCGGTATCAGGCCTAGCCACAATCGTAAATCAAGCAATCACATGCGCTCCAACCCCTCCACAAACAACTCTACAAGCTCAGGCACACAGAGTGGGCCTAAAACGCCCTGTTACTATTTATAGCCTATATGTTTCTCCCAATGAAATTCTTTGATGCGCACTCCTCGTTAACTTCGTTGGTTCACTTCCCCCAACCTTCTTGTAGGTGATATTATCGCTAACACCCTCTCTGGGCGGGGGAGGGGCAGATAGCTAATGGACGCGGAGAACACGTTGATACATTACATTTTCCGATATTGCGCTCCTTAATACTGAAGAATCGACGCACTTTCATACCCAGACAGCCTCGCTATCGGCTATTGATTTATCCTTCTACTCCCCAATCCTGTCCCCAGACCTTACCTGGCAAGTGTAATAGGATCCCTACGGGAGTGACCACTTCCCCATCACCATCAATACCTTGCATCCTGAGAATACTTCTACTGCTCGCTGGCACATAATGCGTAAAGCCAACTGGCGATCATTCGCCGCTTACACAAGAACACTTCTCCCATCTCAGGGTACTTTATGTGACAAGATGGTGGAAAACTTAACTAATATCCTTCTTGACGCTGCAGACCGCAGCATCCCTATAGCCATGGGAACACCACATAAAATTAGGACACCTTGGTGGAATGACTTTGTCGAAATCGCAAACGGCTGTGGAAGCGTACATTTAATCGATATCAAAGCAGTAACCGAAAAAAATCGCGTTTAGGCAAAGAACTGCCAATGCACGAAATACCTACTTCAAATCTTGAAAACAAGAAATGGAGAACTTCGCATCATCAATAAATGTGAACACACTCGTGTCTTGAGTGTGGTTCTTTTTACGAAATGTGACGGGAAAATACTGTTCTCACCCTACATCCAACCCAACGAGTGGGCTACGGAACGACCCACACCGACCAGCAGGAGGTCTCGGAACTCATTGACATACAATATTGTTCCGTTAACTCAGTTTCTGGGTATAACCTTTCTCTCTGTAACACAAGACGTATTTCGGAACAAATTAATCTGGATTTCTTCATAAATCTTTCTGTACCTTACAGTGAACCAATCACTTTACGCGAAATCCTGTGTGCAATTCACGCCGCCAACTCTACTGCTCCAGGTGAGGATCTAGTTTCATACGAAATGCTTCGCCACTTACATCCCTTTGTGCTCTCTCACTTATGTCTTTATTTACAACATGATCTGGTCTACCCATTTATATACCGATCGATGGAAGGAGGCAGTGGTTTGTTCTTTCCAAAACCTAGTAGGCCTACGGAGGAATTTCCCTGCTACCGCCCTATAGCTCTCACCTTGTGCGTAGCGAAACTACTGGAGGATTGTGAAAGCCCGACTGACCCGGCGCCTAGAAACACATTCGCTCGTCTCATTACAAGAACTTCCCCTGGACCGTTCAAACGTGGGTCCCTTTTTTGTACTGGATTCGCAGAAAAAGATACAGACACTAGTCTGTATCCCCCAGAAAGGGAGGTGGCCGACTTCAAAGCGCACCTCACAAGCTCACACTCACACAACTTAACCCTTAAGTGCTAAAGGGTCCGGCCGGTACCCCCGCAACATACACTCTGGGTCACGAGTGCAGTCCGAGGATCCCCTCTAAAACTAAAAGCATGCACTTTACTCATGTGCCCGGTTTACACCTGAAACCAGCCCTAACGCTGCACAACACCATTAGCATACGAAGAAACGATCAAAGTCCTGGGTCTTATGTGGGACCCTAAACTCACGTGGCGACCCCACATTGCAGCCCTGGCGACTCGCTGCAAAAGGTGAACAGGACCTATCCAATCGGTAACATCCCTGAAGTTCGGTGCCGACATGGACACCGGAATAACTCTGTTCAGAGCAATAATACGATCGCGCATGGACTACGGAGCCGTTGTCTACGGATCTGCAGCCAAAACTACTCTCGACCCTCTCTCGACCATCGCAAACAAAGCTTTGCGTATCACAACCGGCGCGTTCCGCTCCACTCCAATCGAATCACTGAACGTGCTCGCTAACGAATTTTCACGTCCGCTCCGGCGAGACAAACTTTCACTACAAAACTATTTTAAGACTAGAAGTCTAATCAACAACCCAGCAATCAGCAACATCACCAACATATCCGATAAGCGCCTTTTTGCGGCTAAGAAGAATATATGCCCACTGTTTTCCCTACGTGTGGACAACCTGCTGACCTCGCTAAACATCAATCGAAAAGCTATTAAACCTTCATTTTCCTACCGAATCCTGCAAATTAACACACCAACAAGGATGATCAACCCACCACCGGTACCGGTCAACCTAGACCTGCAAATGTACCCTAAAGCAACTACTCCAACCAACGCATACCAGCAGGAATTTCTGAGACTACTCGAGGCTGTGTGCGGGGACACCCCACTCTTGGCCACCCTCCCACAAGAGGCCTCCGTGTTCTCTGCGGAGCTTCGCGCACTCGAACTAGCCGTCTCTATCGCAAAAACACATCGCTTCCCCAAATACGTCGTATTCTCAGACAGTCTGAGTGTCCTCACCCAGCTTATAACACTGCACTATGAACATCCAGTTCTACGTAAAATACAGCACGATCTCTGTGATGAACGAGACGGGTCAGGCAGTGGAATTCTGCTGGATCCCTGGCCACGCGGGAATAAGAGTAAACGAACTTGCGGACTCGCTTGCTAAACTTGCATCTACTCACCAAGAACAACTTTTTGCAATACATTACCGGGACTAGTTCCCTATCATCAACTCCCATATAACATCCCGATGGGATGAAATGTGGCAACTGAGTGGACAAAAATGCTTGCAGTCAAACCCTCAGACGGAGAATGGGAAACAAAGTTCACCAACAGAAAAGACCAAGTGTTCATCAACCGTTTGTGCACGAGACACACGTGGATAACTCACAACCACCTGGTGGATGTCGACGTAGGACCAAACGCGCCACCTTGCCCCTGTTGCCACCAAGTGGCTATCAGCGTGAAACACTTACTGATGGGTTGCAACGCACTCGCGGTAGCCCGACGAGCGTTCCTTGATCCCCCGTGACACCTACAAAGCCTACTCAGGAACCCAACCTACCGTAAAAAGCTTATCGCTTTCAGAAAACACACCGGACTATACGAAGCTGTCTAAACCTCAAACACCTGTGCAAATGGTGTGGTCTCTCCACCCATAACGCACAGATATAAAAACACATTTCTCGAAGATACGCATCAACTCTTTACTCTCTCGTACGCGCTAGCACGCGAATATGCCACTGTTGAAATATGTACCGACTCCATCTTGACGTGAATAATATTTTCGCACGCGAGACCGCGCGAACTTACCTGAATCAACGACGGTCGCGCCCTACGGGGGAACCTATTATGACTCACGTTGAGGCTCTGGTGGAAATGAGGCACAAATCAAATCCGAGAATCCGTCGTCAGCTGCAGGGCCCGACAGTTTCCACTATTTTACCCCCGCCGCGTAATAATGGCCGGGCCCCTTCCACCCACGACCATCCCGACAACGGGATGCCAAAGCCGGGAAAGCACATCAGAGCAGCGTCAAAATCAACCCCTCACAACCATTCTCCACTCACGCCTGTTCATTGCGCGCTCTCTCGCCGCCTCCACATTCATGTCTCTCCTTCCTAACGCCTGCTTCACACCATCCATCCGCCCAAACTTTGGTCTACCTCTAGGCCTGCGACCACTCGCCTCCGCATTCATCATCCTTTTCACCAAACTCCCTTCATCCATCCTCTCCATGTGCCCGAGCTATCTCAGAACACTCGAATCCACTATTTCCTTCAACTTCTTTACCATTCCTGTTCTGATTCGAACCACGTCGTTGGTGATCCGGTCTCTCAGCGTTACTCCAGTCATGCTCCTCAAACATTTCATCTCGAAAACATTTAACCTTCTTCTCTCTTCTGCTCTCACCCCCAAAGTCTCAGCTCTGTAGAGCACAGTTGGGACAATACCCTCATACAGCCCTCTCTTTGCTTCTAACCCCAACGTCCTACAGCTCATTACACTCTTTAGTGCACTCAACACTTTATATCCCTCCTTCACTCGCGCTTTCACTTCAGTTTCAACTAGTTCATTATCTGCACATGGGAGCCCAGATACTTGAAACACTGAACTTCTTCCAAGAGCACTCCATTAAGAGTGACAATAATTTTGCTCGCATCGACAGTCCTCGAGCATCTCATTACTGTACTCATAACCACGTTCACTCGAACCTTCCTCTTCTCACACTTTCTACCAAACTCAGACACTAGCCTACATAGCTTCTCCTCTGGATCCGCAACCAGGGCCGTATCATCAGCAAATAGCAACTGGCTCAACTGCCAACTCCGCCCATTTGCTTCCAACAGTTCCAAGCCACGACCCAGCACACTCTCGTTCACCTCCCTGACCACTCAATCCATATAGAGTTTGAACAGCCCACTTTCACTGTGAACCAATCACTCACCTCGCTTATCACTCTGACACATGCTCGGCTGCCAGCATAGAAGCTCTGCACCGCTTTCAACAGATGTCCGCCCACTCTATACAAACGCAACACCCTCCACAGCGCTTCCCTGTCAATCTTGTCATATGCCTTTTCCAGATCCATGAAGCCCCAGAACACATCCTTTCCTTTGGCAAGGTACTTCTCACAGACCAGTCTCACTGCAAAAATCTGATCGTTACACCCTCTACCACTCCTAAAGCCACACTGCTCCTCTCCAGTTGCGCAGTCCGTACAGTCTCTAATCCTCTTGATCAGCACTCTCCCGTACAACTTACCAACCACACATAACAGACTGATACCTCTCCAGTTGCAGCATTCATTTTTATCTCCTTTGCCCTTATGTAGCGGCGCAATGCGGGCACTGCACCACTCAATCGGTACCACACCTGCCACAAAACGTAAGTTCAGTAACCTCACCAACCATTCGACAATCGTTACTTCACCCTTCTTCAGGCACTCGGTCGCAACTCCATCCAAACCAGGGGCTTTCATCGCGTCCACCGCCTCCTGCACCTCTTCCCTGATAATGTCCGCCCCAAGTCTTTCTCCCAAAACTGGCATCCGAGCACCATCACCCACAGCAACAATGTCAGTCTCTCTGTCATCCTTGACAGTCAACATCTTATCTAAATACTCCGCTTATCTCTTCCGTACATCACCATTTTCCAACAACAACTGGCCATTTTCATCTTTCATCACTTCCTCCTTTCCGATCTCTCCCTTTCTCACCCTCTTCACTTCTTTCCTGAACATCTCTTTGTTCTCCTTAAAATTTTGGCACAACCGTCTGCCCCACCGAGCATCAGCGTCCCTTTTGGCTCTCCTCACCACCCGCATCACCTTGCTTCTCCTTTTTTTTAGTAGCTTTCATAAGCCACTACCGACTTCACCTGCAACCACTCCTCAAACGCTCCTCTTTTCCGTGCCACCGCCAGTTTGACCTCCTCGTTCCACCACTCGCAACCTTTCCATCTGCACCCGCCCACACAACGCGCACCACACACCTTCTTTGCACATCTCAGCAACGCATCCCTTAACGCCTCCCATTCTTCCTCCACATCTCTCAGGTCCTGTACTCTCACGTTGTTTTATTCTTCCCTCAAGGCCTGCTGGAACTCCTCGGCTCTAATTCACACATTCAGTCCACTCACTTCCACTACCTCTCTTCCTCCTCCCACTCGTTTGTTGCCCTTCCACTTCTGCTCCACTCTTAATCTACCTTCCACCAGCAGATGGTCAGACACTCCTCCACCCCCTCTCAACACCCGCACATCCAACAGCCTCCTCACCACTCTCCTCGATATCAGCACAAAATCCATCAGTGCTCTCTCCACCACTGCACCATGGGCCATCCTTACCCATGTGTATTTGTGGATATCTCGCTTTTTGAACAAACTGTTCCCGACCACTAACTCCTGCTCCATACACAGACCTATCAGGTTTTCTCCCCTGTCATTTCTACTGGGAACGTCATACCTTCCTATCACATTCTCCACCACTACATCTCCAACTCTCGCATTAAGGTCACCCAGTACAACTACATTGGAACGAACTCCAAAACTCGCAATACACTCACTCAGGTCAGTCCAGAATTGCTCCCTCTCCTCTTCACTCCTGTTGCTGCCAGGTCCGTAAGCACTCACAAATACCCATCTTTCTATGCCTAACTTGACTTTCACCCACATCAATCTTGAGGACACCTCCTTCCACTCGATAACGCTACTAGTCAACCGATCACTCGATATCAAAACCACACCTTCTCGTGCCCAACCTTCCTCCACACCAGACTTTCTTCCTCTTACCACACCAAACTCACATTCTCCCTTACCTTTCAATTTCGTCTCACTCAGCGCCAGCACATCAAACTTCCTCCTCATAAACATCTCACCATTCTCCCTCCTCTTTACATCATTCGTACTACAGCCACGCATATTCAGCGACCCTAACAATAGGGTTCGGAGAAGCTTGAGCCTCTTCCCCCCCGCTCGTCTTGCCGTCTTTGAGGAAGGGTTTTACAGAGAACGGTATTCCTAGCCCCTTCGCTCCGCCCCTTTTAGTCGCCTTTTACGACTCGGAGGGGTTACGGAATCTAGATTTTATTCCCGGCTACTGGGCGCTCTTTTAGTCGCCTTCTACGACACGCGATGTATACGGTAGCAAGATTCTAATGCCCCGGCTATAAGGCTAAGCCCCGGCTACAATTCACGATTGCCATTAATGGCATCACGGGGGTGGTCCCTCCCTCCGTGAGTAGTTCTCTGTGCGTGGACGATTTTATGATGTATACATCGGCGCCAGCTGTGTCCCAACGCCAACTGTAGAGTGTGATTGCTTGAACAGAATCTCGAGGCTTTACAATCTCCCAAAGCGAAACATCTGCTCTTCATATCCATCGGTGCCGCACATACACGGAACCAGGCCTCAGACTCTTCGTAGAAATGATCCCTTTCTTACCTACAGTCCACTTTCTAAGACTAATATTCGATCTGTAACTAACCTGGAAGTACCACAAGCAGAAGCTTAAAATAGACTGCCTTCATCATTCTTCGGATTGCATCGCACTTTACCTGGAGTGCAGACAGAACATCATCATTACGCATCTATGGCTCTATCATCCGGTCCAAACTGGACTATGGGAGCGTTGTTTGGGACTCCGCTAAACCAAATATTCTCAAAAGTTTGCAACCAGTTCACAATGCTGCCCTTTGTGCCTGTCTGAAGCTTTCCGCTCCTCTCCTTCTGTTAGTGTTCTCTGTGGAACTGGTGAGCCTAGTCTTGCCCTGCGACGGGAACAAATCTACCTCCAATTTTATTGTTATATTCTCGCTCTCCCCAACTCCCTTAAATGTACCATAATCCGACAGCTCCATCCCAATCTGGCTCTGTCGTCGAGCTTTCCATCGTGCATTGAGCTTCTCACTGCTGATCTTGGGCTGCCGCGTATTATGGTGGACCCTCTCCCGCGAGATACAGTTTTCCATTTGGCTTATGCCAGACAATATTTTTTGCCCTCGTTATTTTACTGGTCGACAGGCATATGTTGCACACAATATTTTCGAGCTATTTTTATAGCTCATGCTGAGACCCATCACGCTGATAGCTTGCATATCTTCACTGATGTATCGAAAGACGACGATGCTGTGAGTTGTGCGGTAGTACTCCCCGGACGCGTCGTCGTTAGGAGACTCCCGCCATCAGCGTCAGTCTTCACTGCTGAGCTCACGGCCATTGCCGACGCCCTGTTAGCGGCCGGCCGATACTCGTCCCGATGTCGCTATTTCAATCTTCAGTGATTCGCTTAGCGCGCTTCAAACTCTCGAGACCTTCAACAGTTGCTACCCTGTGGTTTCAGCCTCGTTGCACTGGCTTGTACCGTTGTATGATCGTCCTCCAGGAACAAGAACGTTCATGTGTGCTGAGTGTGTTCCATTGTGGGGCTGTGGGCAATGAGCAGGCGGACGAAGCGGCGCGAAGAGCTGACCCAGCAAAACAGCGTCCACTTCCACATCGAGACATTTATCAAGCAATTAAAAGAGCTGTGCGAAATAAATAAATGGAACTTCGAACGGTCTGATGTCCCTATGAGAAATGAATTGTGCGTTATCAAAGGGAGACCGAAGTTTGGGTGGATGGATGGTGTGAAGCAGTCGTTAGGAAGAGACTTGAGTGTTGAGGTAACGAGAGAGTGTGCAATGAACAGGTGCGAGTGGAGAATGATTGTGAATGGATGATTTTTGACGATGCTCTGATGAGCTTTCCTGCCCTTGGCATCTCGTTCAAAGACGGGATGGTCGTGGGCGGGGGGGGGGCGGTCATGATGACGCGGCAGGGGTGAACCAACTGTCGGTTCTGCTGTCGATACTGACCTCAGACCGCACTCATGACCCGGAGGGTGTGTTGCGGGGTCTTCCGGCCGGACCCTTTAGCGCAAAAGGGCTAAGTTGTGTAAGTATGAGAGGTTGTGAGATGCGCTTTGCCGTCGGTCACCCCCCATTTCTGGTGAGTTCGGCCTAGTATCTGTATCGTATCTGCTATCAAAGACGCACCAACACTCTGGGTCTCTTCGAGCAGCCGATCTCGACGGACTGAGATAATTTTATGCCGATTGAGAATTGGGCTTAGTAAATTAACTACATGGGATGTTTAGTCCCTCTCACAATAGCTCATGTCATAGCAGAATGTCCAACCTGGACGGGATGTCGACACACCCACTTCCCCATTAACCAATTTCTTGACCTTTCTAATTAATACACTCCGCCTAATGCCGACCAAGTTCCCGAGAGAAAATTCAGTGCGGAGCTCCTTCACAGCTACCTTCGAGAAACCAAACTTGTAGCTTAAATCTGATAAGCTGTGAATTGATCATACTTCATCTTACCTACCAATATACTTCTCCATCCTTGAGGACCACGGTCTCCTTACTCATTTTGAATAGAGCTCTTTTTTGACCTCTCTCTATAGATTGTAGTGACCTGACCATGTCGTGATTCGAAGCGATCCCGGAGACGAACGATGACTTGATACAACATTGCCTTCTTATTTAATGTTCGGTGCCAGAAGGACATTGACTCCAGTGCACTTAGAAAATCTTAGCACTCTATTAATCTAATCCTTCTCGGTTTCCCCCTCTTTATCCCTATTCACCTCTTTCCAGAACACCTTCCCGGTCTCTTCCTCACTTTCCCTGTTCACTTCTTTCCAGAATATTTTTTTGTTCACATAATTTTGGCACAACCGTCTGCCCTACCTGACATCAGCGGCTCGCTAATGCCAGGTGGCGTCAGCGGGAACTCACCTCTTTTAAGTCAGACCTTTTCCTTCTGTCACTCGTAGTTCTTTTTCTGCAGCCGCCCGCACTGCGTACACAACACAAAATATTCGCACTGCTCAACAACGCACCTTTGAACGAGTTTAGCTTTTCCTACACGCCTCTCAGGTTCTGCCCTTTCACGCTGTCATATTGTACCCACAGCGCCTGCTGGAACTCCTCAGCTCTGCTATCCTCATTCATTTCACTCACCTATACTACCTTTCTTCCTTCTCCCACTCTTTTGTTCCCTTCCATCTCTGCTCCACTCTTGATGTCCTTCCACCAGATGGTCAGACATCCCTTCACCCTCCCCTCTCAACCCCCGCACATCCAACAGCCTCCCCACCATTTCCCTTGAAAGCAGCACAAAATCTATTGGCTCTCTCTCCACCACTGTACCATGGGGCCATCCTTACTCATGTGTACGTGTGGACATCTCGCTTCTTGAACACGCTGTTTCTAACCACTGGCTCATGCTCCATGCACATATTTATCAGGTTTTCACCATCTTCATTTCTACCTGGAACGCCATACTACAAATTTGCTCCCTCCCCTCCTCATTCCTTTTGCTATTAGGTTTCTGTAGCCCTCTTAAACGCCCATCTTTCTCTACCTACCTAATTTAACCAGCTAACCGATCACTTAATAACAACACCACACCTTCTCGTGCTCAACCTTCCTCCACGCCCGAATTTCTTAACGAGGGTAAAAGTAAAGTAACGAAATGTTCCAGGAATGTTGATGAGAGCAGACATTCCAAAATGAAGAATTCTGAGAGGAAGTTCAGTGTTTTAAGTACCTGTTCTCTTATGTGAAGATCGAACTAGTGGAAACTTAGTAAAGGAAGGGTGTAAAGTGTAGGGCGCGCTGAGGAGTGTAAGTGTAGCTAATGAGATGTAGGACGTTGAGTATGGAAGTGAAGAGAGGGTTGTATGAAGGGGTAGGCGTCCCAACTATGCTCTACAGGGTTGAAATTTGGGTTTTGAGAGCAGAAAAGAGAAAAAGGTTAAAAGTTTTTGAGAATTGTTTGAGGGGCATGGCGTGAGCTACCCTGAGAGATAGGATCAATAACAACAATGTTTGAATTGACAGCAGACACACGCTATACTCACATGTTCTGAGATGGTTCTGGCTCATGGTAAGGATGAATTATGGGTGATCCTTGAAATGGGTGATCACAGCAACGGTGAGTGGCTGCAGGCCTAGAGGTAGACCGAGTTTGGGTTGATCGATGGCTTGAAGCAGGGGTTAGGGACAAGAGTTAATTATAGAGGTCACAAGAGAGCGTGCAATGGATGGCGTGAGTGGAAAGGTGTGGTGTCTGCCTTGCCGTCGGCCACCGTCCTTTCTGTGGGATAGAGTCGGTCACCCTGGGTAATTTCAGTCACACGTTTCAAATTTTTGGTTAGCGACTGCAGAAACGATACTCAAATTATCAATATTTTTATGGTTGGATGAGATAAGATCACATGTTGTAGAAGTAATTTATAAAATATTTAATGTCCCATGAATGAGGGTTGAAAAAAAGTGACTCAAATAACCCTGGAGTCCTGGGGCTATTTGGTCACCAATTGAAGTTTAATATAAAACATGATCTTCTAACCCTACAATAATCTTATCTTAATAAATGATTTAGAGCATGTTGTCCTTGCTATCTTCATCATTTTGTAAGTCCGCTTGCTAGATTTGTATGCCTACAAAATGAAATTTTCTCATCATGTTTTTCGCAAATATGTTGTTGATCTGAATTCACTTGCAATGTTTCCACTTGAAACTAGTTTTTCAAATATGGTGGCCACTACCTCATTCTTACTTGGGCTTATTTAGCAATATTAAATATAACTTGGTGCCTATCTAATATGTACAATCTTTTTATACCTAGGCCCAAAACTTCCAATATTTCTCAGCCTCTGGCACAGCATACTGCCCTCGAGTGACAACTTATGATGAAGGCTGGATTATTTCAACAATGTCAGTTAACAGTTGAAACTTTATTACAACAAGATTGTACAGCTTACAGGTTAATTCATTTTACATAGCTAGCTGTATGATATTTCGAGGTACAAAATTGAAGGCCCTATTTAAGCTATTTAGAGCTTATGGGACAACCTAATCCTTACGTACTAACCTGTCAATATTATCTATTCTAAAATACTTATAAATGTAGCTTGATTTATTAAGTCTAGACACCAACTGTAATCAAACGCCAGGAGAGCTCCGGGCACCATTTGACACAAGAGTTCTATTAAACATAGAAAGAATGACACTTCAAGTACACTGCAAGGTTGTTGAGCAAGTAATTCATCTGGTTATAACAAGGCTACAAATTCATGTACAATTGAGAGATAGCTAGAAGGAAACAACAAAGCTATAATAAATCATTGTTGGGCTAGTAAGATGATGAGTAGAACTCTTTCAATTTTGACTACAAGATTGAAAGGGAATCATTCTGACCGTTACCAGGAGTGCAAGTTTCAAACTTCAACACAATTGAACTGGATACTAGATTTGGCTTTGAGTCTATAATATTGGGGTATTACAAGGTTATTCCCATTTCTAGTGTAATGATTGGATTTTGCACATCCTAAAAATTTCCTAAATGAATTGAATAGTTCATGATCATAGTTTCTGTAAAAAGTTTTAAACATGTACAGGGCAAGTTGGAAGGTATATTGATCTTTTAATTTCAGGAGATTCATGGCTTTAAAATGATGATTATTATGGGATTTCAATTGAAGGGTATTCATAACTCTAAAAGCTTTTATTTGCAGTATAAATATTTTATCTTTTACTTTTGTCTGTTCCACACAAGGCTTTGATTCTGTAAACTAAAAATGGCTGGAACAACATGAAATAATGGGTTTTAAGGACATTGGGGGAGGAATTTCTCCAATTTATAAAGAATGCCAATAGATTTTGACAATTTAGGTGATATGCTGTCAATGTGATTTATGAATGTCAGATTTTTATCAAAATATACCCCAAGGAATGTAGTGCTGTCTATCTTGGGAATTGTATAGCTTACAATTTTTATTGGCTAGTTGTAAATTTAATTTACGCCTATATGAGAATAATATCTACCTAGCTAGGTTTTTTGCCATTAATTCCAATTTTGTTTGCAATTAACCTCTTGTTAACATGCTCAAGTTCCTTGTTAATTGAGGCAGTTAATTTGTTTATGGTGCTTAAAGGGATGCAAGTCAATAACGTACTATCATCAGCAAGCAATGTATGCTGGAAAAAAGATAATGCATTAACTATGTTGCTTATATAAATTATGAATAGCAGGAGCCCTAAAATACAACCTCGAGGAACACTATGACTAATATTGAGCATACCAGTTTGGATTCCGTTCACAGTTACATATTGCTTTGGGTTGGACAGATTTGAAGTGAAGCAATCACTAGCTATTCCTTGTATTCCGTAAAACTTTAGTTTAGATAATGAGATTAATTGATCAACTCTGTCAAAGGCCTTATGAAAGTCAAGAAATAGAGAGAATACAATGTAGTTTGAGTCTATATTGTTATACAAGTACTGTAGATGATTCAATATGGCTTGAGTTGTATTTATTGGCCTTGAAGCCTCCCTTTTTTCATGAAGAATACTGTTTACATGCAAGTAACGGAATAGTTGTTTGTGAACTATTTTTTCAACTAGTTTGCAAAATATGGGCAGTGCTGAGATGGGTTGAAAATTTCCTGTATGAGACTTATCATCACCTTTGTAAATGGGTTTCACTGTAGCAATTTTTAAGGAGTCAGCTATTAAATAATCCTTGAATTAAGGACTTGTTTACAATTGAAGCTAGGATTGGGGATAATATATGTATAAATATGTTTTTTTTTTCATGATACTGATGGAACAACTATTGATATCTCCAGATTTTTTTTTGAGATAAAATAATCCCTAATATCAGGCCACAGTTATTCATGTCTCATTGCATGCAGCCAACAGTGACACCTTTCCTAACAATGTTCTTGACTACTCCTAGGAAATAAGACCCTTTAGCTATACCAAACCATCCCAAAACTCACCGCTTCATTCAAGTCATCTATGCCTACTACTCCTACCACATGAGTTCCCACCTCATTGTCACTGCTACTGGCCAGAACTTGGACACTGCTTTAAAAAAATTCCACCTCGCCCCACCCAACCCTACCAACCCAATTTACCCCATCTCACTTTTCTAGCTTTAACTCAAAATGTAATGTAAGGAAAAGAAATATATTTCTGGGCTGATGAACCAACAATATAAGCCATCCAAGGGTATGTTGTTCACTTTTGCTGTAGTTATGTAACTTTTAGGTGTGGCCAGAAGTTTTTGAAGGGTAAAATTCACACATCCATTTTTTTTGTGTTGAATGAAAATAGTTTCAACAAAATAAACTTCATATCATAAGAAAGTACAGTTGAAGACCTTTCAAATTAAATATTACAAATTAATTTTGAACAACTATGTAATTTTTCAGAAATTGTTGGAACAATTTTTTTCATATTTGACCCAAATAACCCCATGCCCAAAATTACCCCGGGTGACCCAACCGCCTATTGCCTGTATCTGTATTTAGTAATATTGCAATATATTTTTTTCTGTCAACTGTAGCAATAGGTAGCTAGCTTTCTAATTGCTAAAAAAGATCACACAATGAAAATCCAACTACTAGACGGGGGTTGTTGCGAGTTCCTGCCCGACCCTAAACGTCAAAAGGGCTAAATTTGTTTGCAAGTGAGTGAAGTGTAAGGTGCGCCTTGATGTACAAGAATTTTTTTCTGTGGTATTACTAAGCATATTGTCTGCATCTGTAAATTGACTAGAAATATTTATGGAAAACAGTAATCTTATTAGTTCATCAGCTCAATTCCATTGCTTGGCTAGTTTTTAGTTGTTCTAGGGTATTTCAGCAGTTGTTGCTTTTCCCTTTTTTGAGTGTGGGTCACCTTGCACTCATCTTTGTTTCTCTTTAGGCTGTTTGTATCTGCGGCCACAGCGGTGTGGACGGCAGCGGCTGCGTCTGGTGCAACTCTGACAAGCGATGCTACCCTCGCTCGGAGACTGTGTCGTGCACCACCAACCTTCAAACGGCCTCCTGCCCCGGTATCTGCCCTCTCCTGACCACCTGCAACGCGTGCACGCTTTCTTCGTGCACGTGGTGCCCTTACACGCGCACGTGTCACGGCTTTGACGCGAGCTCGTGCCGGGATGGCGGCGGGGATATACGACCTGCTGTTGTGGGTAGCCTGGGTGGGGTCACGAGCGTCGAGAACTGCGGCAAGACTGCTGGGTCGGGACTCACCTACACTCTCTATCGCCCACCCGTTGACTTCTCGCGCCCTGACGACGTTAAAGTTAGCAATGGCAGCTTTTTGGAGATGCAACCTAAGGAGGAGTTCCGAGGGGAGAGGAAGGTACAAGCCGGCCAAGCCGGAGTGGACGTGGGTCGACTCGATGGTTTTATACTGCCATCGGCTGCCAATCTTGGGTTGAATCTGAGGGCGGAGCATCTGAACGCCACTCTTACCATCGACGGGGATGTCAAGCAGACAATCTACTCCAATGGCGAGGCGACCAGTGGCAAGGATATCAGCTTCTCAGATGCACCCGGCCCCGCCTACGTCATCCGGATCGAGGGTCGGTCAACTGGCTCTCTCAGCTTGGTCTGGATTGGAGGCAACGGCGGAGAGCAGCCAGTATCCGGTAGTCAGCTCAGGGTTTTCCGCTCCGGGCTCAACTGCCTTAACCACACCAACTGTCTGTCGTGCGTCACCGACTCTGCCTGCGGCTGGTGCCCCGTTAACGGCGGTTCGTGCATCTCCAACATCCTTCCCTGCTCGGGACGGAAGTCAACCAACGGCACGCGAAACGCAGGCTTAGGATTGACCCCTCAGAACCCTGAGACCATCGACGACAGTCTGGGAGGACCGGTAGGGGGAGGGTTGGCCGACAGCAACGACCAGCAAGATCAGTTGTTCTATAACTACTACCACATACTCGTGCCAAGCGAGTGCCCGCTGTGTCAGCAACACATCTACTGCTCGGACTGCGCTGGAGACTCAGACTGCGAATGGCTTCCCGACCACGCTCACTGCACTCGGAGAGGCCGCTTCACGTACCTGCAGGCGGTCATTAACCCATCGTTGTGCCCTCCCGAGTGCCACACTCGCTGGTCCTGCACCCAGTGCTTAGGCACTCCGGGCAGGTGTGCCTGGTGCCAGGACACCAAGGTTAGTGGGCGTGTTGCTAGTATGTTTGACCTCGGCATTAGTGCTTGCCGCTGAAGCCCGTGTGACCAGCTAGAACATTTTCATGAAGATGTTACTGAGAAGCTATTTTTCTGAAGAAACGTAGCACTTCTGCTAACGTTTGTTACTTGCTCTTAACTCTTTCGTTTAATTATTCATCTCTGCCAGACATTCATATAACTGTTTATTACCGCGGTTGCTCTCTCTTCCTCTTCATCCAGGAATGCTTCCTTTTTTCGCTGTACACTTCGGTGTACCAATATGGTGCGTGCCGAGCCTGGCTGGACGAAGATCACACAAACGTTACCGCGGCGCATCAGCCCTTCTTGCCAACTGATACAAACTTCGACAAAGCGCACATTTACAGGGAGACTGTTGTCGGAGGCGCCACAGTTATGGTTCAAGCTACTAGAAGCAGCGGTAATGTGGATGGTGTTGCCCCCAACATACTGCCTAACGGCTTCTACGAGGACGAGCTCGGCACGGCCGCGGTGAAAGAGGCGTCCTCTGTGAACGATCGTCTTCAGTTGGCCCTGGACGAGCCCACAACAACTTTTTTAGGAGTGGTTACTTCAGCATCATCTGCTGATGACTTTGACGTTTCGGTGGTGGCTACAGCCCTGCCCTACCAGGTGCCGGGACAAGATGAGACTTTGTCTACGCTCGTTCCGGGATCGCATGTGCATTCCATGAACCTAATGCAGAGGTGAGAATAATGAAGTAGCTGCAAGTGCTATTTAGATTTTGAATAGAATACTTGTTCGTCCCATTGGCCCCATTAGAGTCAATATAATGGTATCAAATAAATAGTCAATGGTTGGCATGGAGAAATTTCTTACTCAACACTACAAACTTTTATCTTGCCATGTCATGTATCTACCGTATGTTAAAGGGAGCTGTAGTTGGTTGAGATTCAGCTCCCATAACGGAAGGATGCAACGTAGCTAACATGTTACAAAATTAGTATTTGCTATCTTCGCCTTCTGATTATAATTCTTCGGGCTAGAACCAGCAATGACACTGAAATCCATATAGAATAAAGAATAAGAACCATTATAGTCGAAACAATCTGGGTTGGTACACTCGTATGAACGATGAACCCTTAAAGCTGGAACAATTAGGGTCGGCTCCCTACAATTGAAGCCTTCACATGAGATTATATAAATTTTTTCTTCAACACAACTTTTTTTGTCCATCTACAATTCTTAATATTGAAGTTAAAGGGCAGAGTAGATTCGCATGTTCGAATATGGTTCGGGCACATGGTGAGGATGGTTGAAGGGAGTTAGGTGAAAACGGTGATGAAGGCGGAGGTGAGTGGACGTAGGCCTAGAGGTAGACCAAAGTTTGGGTAGATGGATGGTATGGAACAGGCGTTAGGAAGGATAGACTTGAGTGTGGAGGTAGCTAGACGGTTGCTATGAATGGGCGTGAGCGGAGAATGGTTGTGTATGGTAGATTTTTTTTGACGCTGCCCTGATGTGCTTCCTCGCCCTTGGCATGTCGTTGAGAAATGGTTGGTCGCAGGTGGATGGGGCTGGTCGCTATGACGCGGCAGGAGTAAACCAGTCACACTGTCGGGCCCGGCTGCTGACATTGACCTCGGACCGCACTCATGACCCATAGTGTGTTGCGGGGTCTGCCGGTCGGACCCTTTGGTGCAATCGGGTTAATTTGTATGAGTGTATGAGAGGAGTGTGAGGTGCGCCTTGCCATTAGCCACACTCCTTCCTGGGGGATTCGGCCTAGTGTCTGTATATGTATCTATGATTCGTTGTTACCTTGAATAACACCACCAATAAATTATGCTTTATCTTGTTTGTTCCACAGGCCCGTTGGCGTGAGCGACTGCACCTTGTGCAGCTCCCTGCGCAGCTGCGACGAGTGCCTGCAGAGCTTGGAGTGTGGATGGTGCTACAACACCCTCAACCCCACCATAGGAGTGTGCGTCGCGGGAGACTACCATAACCCCAAGACAGGTAGGAGACCAAGACTGAAAGAGAGAGAAAGAGAGGAAGTGAGCGAGTGAGAGATTGGAGCAAAGGGGATGGGGGGTACCCACATGATTTCCTATACGGCAGACTAGAGTCGAGGCCATGGAACTAGCACAGTTGGTGACGGGCATCACCCAAAGCCTGTGATGAAGGGTGAAGAGACTTCGTGCTCTGTTTATGATAACGCTAGGATCGTCGTTTGTCTGGAAACAGTTAATGAATTATTGTTAAAGTGGCAATTTTTTGGTCTGGGGGGAGAGGCAGAACAGCTGTCCTATACGCAAAGGTCGTTGCAACCCAATGATGGCGAGTGTGGTGACTCTGTGATTGAACTTTTGGTGTGGGGGGCGGGGAGGGGGAGATGCAAAACAGCTGTCCGATACGCAAAGGTCGTTGCAACCCAATGATGGCGACAGAGGTGACTCAGTGATTGAACTTTTTGTGTGGGGGGAGATGCAAAACAGCTGTCCTAAACGCAAAGGTCGTTGCAAGCCAATGATGGCGAGTGAGGTGACTCAGTGGTTGAACTTTTGGTGTGGGGGAGATGCAGAACAGCTGTGCTATACGCAAAGGTCATTGCAACCTAATGATCGCGAGTGAGGTGACTCAGTGATTGAACTTGAAATCATCATGATTTGCCAGATGCCATGATGATTTGGCCAGCAGGCTGGCCAATATTTGTCGCCTGGCTTAACACAGTTAATTTTTTGAACCAAGATTGTCACAAAACTACAATGAACCAGATAAGTATGATGAACATGAACAGTAGGATGGTTGATTAGGTTTACAAGGCACTGACAAGGCCGTTAGGGGGTTGCAGTGCAGCTAAAGTTTGATGTACGCTCTTGCTTGATAGGGTTTTCAAGGTACTTTCCCAACTTTTCAATCAAATTGATGTTAGCTCTTTTGTTTCTTTCCACCTAGGATCCTGCGACAACTTCGTGAACGAACTGATCGACTTCTTCAACAGCAAAAATATCGCACTCACCTTGAATGTCACTTCAGCTAGTTTGCCCTCATCGTCGGACTCCACCGTCTCCTCTACGCTCTCTGCCTCGTCGGATGTTGATCGCAGTGTTTTTCCCCCTGCAACCTTCTTGCCCGTGTTCGACTCCAACAACCGCAGCGCAGGCTACGCGTACACCTTGTGCCCGGACCTGGATGAGTGTTACCTCAAGCTGCACGATTGCCACGAGCTAGCCACGTGCGCCAACATGATCGGCACTTATAACTGCACGTGCAAGAGAGGCTACATGGGCGACGGAAGGCGATCATGTGAACGCACGTGCAATATGTCGTGCGTGCACGGCACGTGCAGCAACGCTCCCAAATACATGTGCCTTTGCGATCTAGGCTGGACCGGAGTAGACTGTGGTACGGATTGTGGCTGTCACAATCACTCGACTTGCACAGAGGGCGTGGGAACCTGCGACGCGTGCCAGGGCAACACACATGGCGAGCGCTGCCATCTGTGCAAGGACAACACTTGGGGCAACGCCACCACCCCTGCAAGCTGCCAGGAGTGTTCTTGCAACGACCATGGCGACTCGTCCAGGGGCACCTGCCACCGGGACACGGGCCAGTGTTTCTGTACGCACAACACCCGCGGCAGGAACTGTGAGATCTGCGAACAGGGCTTCTACGGCAACCCGGCAAAGGGTGGCAAGTGCTACAGGCGATGTGAACCTCGGAACGTTATCTACCGGGCTACTTCTGGTAACCTTGGGGCGCAAAAGAAGGAACCTACCTTCCATCACCAGCACGTCAGAGCAATGGCCAGCCTCTCAGTGTCCTTTACGAGCGCCCTTTCAGACAGAAACAGCGAAAAAACGAGCTACAGTGGAGGAAAACCTGGTGTCTTCCCCGGGTCATTTCAACAAATTGAGGGCAACGACACCGAGACCTGTCTCTGGATCATCACTCCGTACAGGACCGTCAAGCCTCCACCGGCTGCTTCACTGGGAACCAACATCATTCTCTTTACGTTGAATGACATCAACGTCCCGTGCCACACTTCAGCGCTGCTTGTTTACGATGGAGTTCCCGAGGTGGTGTCGCTCGACTCGGCATGGGACCGAAGGAATCACGTCCTAGGCTCCTACTGCTCAGAGTACACCAGCTCCGTGCTGCCGACCGTCGTCGAGGCCAAGTCCGGCTACCTGACCGTGCTGATGCAGAGGCGGGACGGCCGCGAGGTTTTCTCCGCCAGCTACGAGGTCCTTAGCTGTCCTGACCGTCCTGGCGCTAACAGAGTGTGTGTCGACAAGAGGCCAGTTTGCTCGGTAAGAGGAAATAGCGCTCTTCTAGTTGTAAACACTTCGAGTGGCTGTTAATTTTTATTTTTGAACTACACTAGTCTGGATATAAACGGACACCAGCCCTAATCTCGAGCCTTTCCATGCATGCTTGCAAATTGATCATTGTAAACGGCAAAATTTCTGAGGCTTTTATGAACGATTTTTTTTTTACTCACAGTAGTAAAAAACATCAGGCTCTTCCCTTGTTTCCTCAGCCTGGGGGTGTGGGTGCCAACTGCAGCACTGTGGTATGCCCTAGCAACTGTCATGCGGCGTCCGGTCGCGGCACCTGCGACCAGGAGTATGGACGCTGCGTCTGCAACGACAAATACGTCGGACATGACTGCGGCTCCCCTCGGAGGCCACACCTCGTGAGTAGGGCGACAGAAGAGGCAATCAAAAGAGACGCAGTTACCAAAATTGGTACGGAGTGGGCCTCAGTCACCAAGAGTGGGTACGAAGTGGGCCTCAGTGGCCAGGAGTGGGTACGGAGTGGGGCTCAGTGGCCAGGAGTGGGTAGAAAAGCCAGTAATCGGCATCAATTCTATTTGAATAGTTTACCAGCGCCGGTTTTCTTTGCCCATTCTAATTACCTTAGTCTAGGCCAGCGAATGCCTACCGCTTCCAAACCCTAAGGCTAGTAAGGTAAGAAAGCCTAGTAATGTGCAACGAAGTCGGAGGCTACATTTTAGTATAACTAAACGATTTGACTAGGTTAAAGAACCATCTGCTACCCCCCTTTCTGGGGATTCGGCCTAGTGTCTGTATCTTTAAAGGATCATAGCTAGTTAGCGTAAAGCAGATGAAGGCAAGAAGTACACGGATAACCACCCTCCCGGGCGGTTATTGGGTATGCTTCACTTACGAGTAAGAAGGGTGCTCGTTGGCCAAGGGAATGCCTCCACTCGACGAGTCAGAAGGATGTTCGCTGATCAGGAGACGGCCATGTTGATTTTGCCGGCAGTCGCCTGAGAATCGTTAGTTTCGCCTGACTGTGGAAAGTGAGTTGAGTGTACAAAACTACTTTAAAGGGTTCAGTGTACGCTTTCACGTGGTGTCTATCACTGCAGTTGTTTGGGATGCAAGATAAATACAGTTGGCTATAAAAGATTCAACTGCCACTGACGCTGGATCTGAAACGAAGATACGGCGATATCACGCATTTCTCTACAGCCAAGTAGCGTCTACGTCTTGCTATATGATAACCAAGATAAGGTATATCCAGTAGGAGATTATCAAACAGAGCTCATCTCCAATTAAGGTGGAAACTTTTGTTATATCTGATACAACTTGTTCCTATATACCTGCTTGCCAAGTATTGTAGCCCATAGACCTCCCATCGGCGCAACATGCTATTCTTTCCAAAAGCCAGTGCAGTCATTTTTATTTTTATTTTTGATTTTATTTTTACTTGTTAGCTTAGCACCTTAGCTACCCAAGGTAAGGACGCTTAGTGTTATAAGGCTCATGATCCAGGGGACACCTACTCATGCTGGCTCATCACCGGTCTAATAACTTCAAATTCAATTTTTTTATTGAAAACATAGCTACTGCCAGGTGGGGCAGACGGTTGTGCCAGAATTTTGAGGAGAACAGAAACATGTTCTGGAGATAGGTGAAGAGGGTGAGAAAGGGAGAGACCGGAAAGGAGGAAGTGGTGAAAGATGAAAACGGTCAGTTGTTGTTGGAAAGTGGTGATGTACGAAAGAGGTGGGCCGAGTATTTTGATGAGTGGTTGATGTCGAGGATGACAGAGAGGCTGACATTGATGCTGTGGGTGGTGGTGCTCGGATGCCAGTTTTGGGAGAAAGACTTGTGGCGGATATTATCAGGGAAGAGGTGCAGGAGGCGGTGGACGTGATGAAAGCAGGGAAAGCCCCTGGTTTGAATGGCGTTGCGACCGAGTGCCTGAAGAAGAGTGGAGTAACGATTGTCGAATGGTTGGTGAGGTTACTGAACTTATGTTTTTGTGGCAGGTGTGGTACCGATTGAGTGGCGCAGTGCTCGCATTGCGCCACTACATAAGGGCAAAGGAGATAAAAATGAAAGCTGCAACTGGAGAGGTATCAGTCTGTTATGTGTGGTTGGTAAGTTGTACGGGAGAGTGCTGATCAAAAGGATTAGAGACTGTACGGACTGCGCAATTGGAGAGGAGCAGTGTGGCTTCAGGAGTGGTAGAGGGTGTAACGATCAGATTTTTGCAGTGAGACTGGTCTGTGAAAAGTACCTTGCCAAAGGAAAGGATGTGTTCTGGGCCTTCATGGATCTGGAGAAGGCATGCGACAAGATTGACAGGGAGGCGCTGTGGAGGTTGTTGCGTTTGTATGGGGTGGGCGGACATCTGTTGAAAGCGGTGCAGAGCTTCTATGCTGGCAGCCGAGCATGTGTCAGAGTGGGAAGCGAGGTGAGTGATTGGTTCACAGTGCAAGTGGGACTGAGACAATGCTGCATGATGTCTCCCTGGCTGTTCAAACTCTATATGGATAGAGTGGTCAGGGAAGTGAACGCGAGTGTGCTGGGTCGTGGCTTGGAACTCTTGGAAGCGAATGGGCGGAGTTGGCAGTTGAGCCAGTTGCTATTTGTTGATGATACGGCCCTGGTTGCGGATTCAGTCTGAGTTAGGTAGAAAGTGTCAGAGAAGGAAGCTTCGAGTGAACGTGGATAAGAGTAAAGTAATGAGATGCTCGAGGACTGTCGATACGAGCAAAATTAGTGTCACCCTAAATGGAGAGCTCTTGGAGAAAGTTCAGTGTTTTAAGTATTTGGGCTCCCATGTGGAGAAATCTGAACTATTGGAAATTGAAGTGAAGGTGTGAGTGAAGGAGGGATGTAAAGTGTTGGGTGCACTAAAGAGTGTGATGAGCTGTAGGACGTTGGGGATGGAAGCAAAGAGAGGGCTGTATGAGGGTGTTGTTGTCCCAACTGTACTCTACGGAGATGAGGCATGGGGGGTGAGAGCAGAGGAGAGAAGAAGGTTGAATGTTTTCGAGATGAAATGTTTGAGGAGCATGGCTGGAGTAACGCTGAGAGACCGGATCACCAACGACGTGGTTCGAATCAGAATAGGGATGGTGAAGAAGTTGGAGAACAGAGTGGATTCGCGTGTACTGAGATGGTTCGGGCAC
>SDVV010000381.1:0-32733 GCA_016164225.1 Gammarus roeselii | reverse complement strand
AAACTAGGCTCCACGTTTGAACTATGAAGCGCCTGGATAAGCAAATTAAATAAACTAGGCTCCACGTTTGAACTATGAAGCGCCTGGATCAGCAAATTAAATAAACTAGGCTCCACGTTTGAACTATGAAACGCCTGGATCAGCAAATTAAATAAACTAGGCTCCACGTTTGAACTATGAAGCGCCTGGATCAGCAAATTGTGTTGACCTGCAATACCAAAATTCGAATAGAAAGGTGGCCCAATAAAAGCCCCGTTTGGAACTAAAAAATAACGAAAAAGACTGTCGTAGAGCTCTGTGTACGGGTCCATTCGATTTTGAGGTGTCAAAAATCATGCATTATTTGCAGACAAACCAGTAGAATTCTAAAAACAAAGCGTGAAGAATAATACTTGAAAAATTTGACAAGTTGAAGAACTTTATTCTGGAAAAACCGAACTGAAAAAAAAAAACTTGGAGCTCTGCATTAGGAGTTCTTCTTTCATTTTACACCATCAAAATCCATGCGCAATTGACGAAGCCTTAACATTTTGAGTGTAAGCAGTAACATATAATAAAGCAGCATTAAACCATATTAGGAGACAACGGTAGGAAAACTATATTTTCTGTGAGGTTTCACCAATGACAATTAATTCACACTTTGATATCAATACGTTGAATTGAATTACTCGACAAGACCTTGAAGATGCTGAATTGCATGTCAGGATAATTCTTGGAGAAATTCCACCCCTTCCCATTGGGTAGTTTCATATGTGCGGCCCTTGTATACAAAGGGGAATTCCCCTGGAATATGAAAAAAAAATTGTGATTGCTGGTATAAGGTTAAATCTTACCAATATATGAAACTGCGGAGATTCTCAAACGCCAACTTGATCTGCTGGCGTTGGTGTGCTGCCAACCTGCTGTTGGAGAACTCGGACCACGGTTTGTGTCGCTCGTTTGAGTATGCGTCCAATGGAGTTTTTTGAGAATTAGGCCTGCCATGGACTTCAACACCATAACCTGCAGACAAAATAATTGTTACCTGAAGTAGATAACTATTTATATGCTAAACAAATTCTGTTAAATAGTAGTATTAGCTTTTGAGGTTGTAACGAATAACCGCTTATGTGTTAAGTGACAATCAGCGTGTGAATAGCCATGCAAAATGAATGTTATGATACGTTGTTGCTGCTTTACCACTACAGTCGAACAGTTAAGTTTAGAGTGACAAGGCTTCCTAGTGCACTTCTGGTCGTGACTATTGCTCCAAAATAATAGAGCTAAAGTCAAACCAAAGACTTTGTATTGACAAATGCATTAAAAAAAGTAACGAAAGAAGTATAGTTTCAATGCGAAGTTTTCAATCAATCTAAGAGGCTCGGAGTTAAGGGTAGACTAATCCTTCTGGTCACATGTTTACAGAGAAATGATTGCTAATGAAGAATAATTCTTTGGTGTATGATATTAATTGGGAGGTTCAATCCATTGATATTAGGAACCTTCTTCACACATCTGTTTATAACAGGGGAATAATCTTGCCAGCTTCAATAGAATAAGCTTGCCCTACTTCAGAAAAAATGTCCATCGTTTTTTGTTTTTTGGCAAGAAAAATAGTAATTTTCTTTGCTCTATGAGAACATGGCTACAAAAAGTGTTAACTCAATCCAAAACATGATCTGCTTTGAAAAACAATCAGAAAATCACAGTAGATCATAATTTGTGAACAAATTTTTTAGAAACAGTAGCAGTAGGTTATCACCTACCATTGAGAAAAGCAACGCTGAAGTAAAAACAATATGTGTGGTTTTTCTGGACACTGTGAAGTCATAAGATAAAATTGCAGCATAACCATCATAAACTGGAAGAAGCATTGTTTTTCAAGTCTAACCATCATAAGTACGCTGCATTTTTTTATCTACCTTACCACTGTAATCTTTCTATCTAACTCTGACACTTTGTTCACTAGTACAACAGTAATATTTATGGGAGAGGTGAAAAAGGTTCTTGATTAACATCTTTCTAAACAATATGAATTACTTTGTTTTGATCTGTTTCAATCGTCCAGTATTAGGAATCATGCAGTCATTAGATTGGTCTGTGTTACTTGAGTAGCGATATGAGATCCAACAGTCATATGATGAGTCTGTGTCGCCCGGAGGAGCGATAAGGGATCCTGCAGTCATGTGGTGAGTCTGTGTCACCCGGAGGAGCGATAAGGGATCCTGCAGTCATGTGGTGAGTCTGTGTCGCCCGGAGGAGCGATAAGGGATCCTGCAGTCATTAGATTGGTCTCTGTCACCGGCCGGAGCAACTAAACGTCCCAATAGTCGTGAAACATGCGGTTTCACATCTGTTAGGTGCAAAAGTTCCTTAGCTTATGGACCAGAGGTTCCTCAATGCTAAGATTCCTTATCGACGAAACCATTCAAAAGTTCCTTCTCTAATATAACTTCACAAAGTACCTCACCTTAGCATCTACAGGTTCCACAGCTTTGAGCTTTTTGGTTTTCCCACCGTGGTGTCTTTAACAGTATAAGATCATAACTATGAAGGTTTTCCCATCTGTGAGACATTTAGGTGACACTGCTGTGAAAATATGAGTGGGGCTAACCAGATACCCACTCAGCCCTGGATAGGTTTGATTCTGGCATGTTATGTTTTGGCAGCCCGGTGAACTTACGAGTCGTAATCTATTAGTTTCTGAGTTCCGCGTTCCAAGTATATGATGGTTCCACAGCCCTTAGGCCTTCAGATTATTCAGCCCTGCGACATTCGGCGGGTGCGTACCCAGATGCTTGGAGATCATCAGGTTGCCTCAGGAATGTAGGGATCAAATAAATACGTTGAAGTGGACTAATATATAGGAATTTACCCGGCAATTGCAATCATATCTGTAGTGTTTAATGCTCAAATCTTTCTCTCTATGTTTGTTATACGAATCATCATACACAAATAATAAACTAATTGAGCTGTAGCCCTTCATAGACGGAAACGATGCTCATCAAGTACTCGTGAATATTTGCGAATAACGATTCATTTACCCACTTCTTAAAACCAGTACGAAAGAGTCCAAAAGGCTTAACAATGTCATTTGTTTCCGGGCTCATTCCTTTGAGTGTCCACCGAATGCCAATATTGCGAAGAAGTTTTCTTGCCGGTTTCGAACAAGAGTTCTACCACCATTCATGGACTGGACAAAAGAACGAGGATTGTATTGTTCAGCTGGACAGGACTGCGTAGGCAGCGAAAAAAACTGGGTGGTGCTGCTGGGCTGCTGAATGGCGGTTGAAATAAAGTGGAACAAATATGGTACGTGCAATTAGGCACAAAAAATAACACGAAAGAAAGAAATCAGAACCAATAACCTGATACGGAAGGAATCGTTGAACGCGTTATTTGCGTTAGGGGCCTGATTTTGATGCCCCCCCCTCTTTGCGTTAAGGACAGCCTGGTGACGGTGCCTATCATGTTTGGGACTTTTGATGATGACACCCCTGGTGGTTGATTACGGGGTCTCTCGTGTTAGTTGATTCCATGTGACGGCGCCCAATGAGTTAAGGTCCTCCTAGTGACGGCGTTCATCGCGAAACAATTCCTGAAAACGGTGTCCCTTGCGTCAGGGGCTTCCTGGAGATGACGTTCATCGAGCTACCGGCATCTTGATTACTGCGCCCTTTGCTTTAGGGGCCTCCTAGTGATGGCGTCCATAGCTGACGAGGCCTCTTGATGACGGCGCTGTCGAGGCCTCCTGATGACGGCGCTGTCGAGGCCTCCTGATGACGGCGCTGTCGAGGCCTCCTGGTGACGGCGCTGTCACGTAAACGGCTTCCTGAAGACGACTTCTCTTGCGTAAGGGGTCTCTTAACGACGGCGCCACTCGTGTTCTAGCCTTCTCGTGGCAGTATCCCTTGTATTTGAGGCGCCCTAGTGATGGTGCCTCTCTCATAAAGGTTTTCTTGTGACGGCGCCCTTCGCAGGTAATTACCACAAAAAGCACATAAATACTGCAGAGTTCTTGAAATAGCGTTAGTGATATAAAGGAGTTTTGCAACGTTATACACTAAGGATCTATGATACAAGGAGCAATCCACAGTTGTCATTGAGCATTGATTCAGTGTGGCGTCAGTGCGGGCGAGAATCGATGCCTATGTTGAAGCTAACTGACATCTGTTGATTTCGTACTCGCGGACCGACGAACTGCAAGCGGCCGGACGGTTGCACTAGCACGAGGACCCTTTCAGATCAACCACTTTCGGGTAACACTGGCTGGGGTGGAGGGATCCTGTGACCTACAAAATCATCCATATGTACGTTTGAGGACGTTCATGAAAATGTCAGGTACATCACTAATGCATCACTAATGCATCCCTAATGCAGCACTAATGTAGCACTAATGCATCACTAATGCATCACTTATGCATCACTAATGCATCACTAATGCATCACTAATGCATCACTAACGCATGACTAATGCATCACTAATGCAGCACTAATGCATCACTAATGCATCACTAATGCAACACTAACGCATCACTTATGCATCACTAATGCATCACTAATGCATCACTAAATCATCACTAATGCATCACTAATACATCATTAATGCATCACTAATGCATCACTAATGCATCACTAATGCATCACTAATGCATCACTAATGCATCACTTACGCATCACTATTGCATCACTAATTCATCAC
Organism: Gammarus roeselii; assembly: GCA_016164225.1. Lineage (NCBI taxonomy): Eukaryota > Metazoa > Arthropoda > Malacostraca > Amphipoda > Gammaridae > Gammarus > Gammarus roeselii. Next base: position 28,052 of record SDVV010000381.1, on the reverse strand, counting down.
TAATGAATCACTAATGTATCATTAATGCATCACTAATGCATTAATAATGCATCACTAATGCATCGATAATGCATCACTAATGCAGCACTAATGCATGACTAATGCATCACTGATTCATCACTAATGCATCACTAATGCATCACTAATGCATCACTAATGCATCACTAATGCATAACAAATGCATCAATAATGCATCTCTAATGCATCATTAATGCATCAATAATGCATCACTAATACATCACTAATGCATCACTAATGCATCACTGATGCATCGCTGATGCATCACTAATGCATCACTGATGCATCACTAATGCATCACCAATGCATCACTTATGCATCACTAATGCATCACTAAAGCATCACTAATGCGTCACTAATGCATCATTAATGCATCACTAATGCATCACTAATGCAGCAATAATGCATTACTAATGCATCACTAATGAATGACTAATGCATCACTGATGCATCACTAATGCATCACTAATGCATCACTAATGCTTCACTAATGCATGACTAATGCATCACTGATGCATCACTAATGCATCACTAATGCATCACTAATGCATCACAAATGCATCAATAATGCATCACTAATGTATCATTATTGCATCACTAAAGCATCACTAATGCATCACTAATGCATCACTAATGCATCGCTAATGAATCACTAATGCATCACTAATGCATAATTAATGCATCACTAATGCATCACTGATGCATCATTAATGCATCACTAATGCATCACTAATGCATCACTAATGCATCGCTTATGCATCACTAATGCATCACTAATGCATGACTAATGCTTCACTGATGCATCTGCATCACTAATGCATCACTAATGCATCACTAATGAAGCATACTTTGCGAATAACCCAATCGCCCTGTGTTTTAGTCAGACTAAGTGCTCTCTCTTTCTCTTATGTAGAAAAAGTCTAGTCTTGCCACCAAAAGTGTGATGTTCGTCGTCATATTTGGACAAACATTGTAGCCATTTAGAATATATATGTGAATGTTCTCGAACATTTCTTTTTACACTTGGAATTGGACGATTTTCCTAGTGGGAGTGCATGACGTATGACATGCTGTCGTTGATGAATATTTCTAATCGACCTCGAGAGGTCGTGTTATTTGAATCATTACGTTGTTCTTAGTTAATCTTCACAAGTTGCTAGCTACTTAAAGAGCAACGACAATGTGAGAACAAAAAACGTTTTTTTTTTAATGATTTATTCACCCGTTAAAAAAAGCTTCTCCTCTGTAAAGAAATCGTTCTCTAGTTTCGTGAACATCTCTGAAAATGTGTGTTCTTTCCGGATACCACATGTTAGGAAATGCCGGCAGCGCCAATGACGTCACGATTCGAGAATTTGCTTCCAAAGAAAGAAAGCTGTTAAGTAATATCTGCTTTAATTCTAGATTCGAGCTCTCAACAGCTGCAGTTTTCTTCGTGTCGTCCTATTTAGAACCCGGCATTCAATGGTATTATTATCTGTTTTATGTGCGATAGTGTCTTGGTGATAGCCTATAACAGGCCGGCATTAAGATACTCTAAAACTAAAATGCTAAGAAAAGCTTGAATCTGAACAGCTGGAAACAACAAATCAGCCAGCAAAAGAAGTGATTTCTCATTATATCCAACACAGATAAATGTGGAGAATTTGTAAACGTTATATGTGCAGTGACCATCCACTTAACCCAGCCTATCAACCTGCAATACCGCAACATCTTCCATGAAATAATTGACTTCCTTTGCTCTTTGCAGGACCTAACACACAATCCAAATACAGATACAGAGGCAAGGCCAAAGCCCACAGAAAGTAGGTGGTCGACGGCATTACAAACTCCAAACTCTTCACATGCACCGAAACGCATACCAAACCTGACCTCTTTACGTTCGGTCACTTTTAACTGTAATGAATTTATTAATGAAGAAAGTGTTGTGACTTTTTTGTGCAAATAATGATATATGTGCGTTACAAGAGACATGGCTGTTGAAACATGATCTCCCATTAGTCTATCTAGAGACAGTCGTATTCATTCTTTTCCTATCTCGTCAATAATTTCAGAGGAAGGTATACCTAGAAGACGTCCGTATGGTGGCTTGATCTTCTTATGGTCTGATAATGTTGTTCGTATGTAACAAGTAGAACAGTACAATGATGATAGGGTGCTCGAGTTATCCTTGCAAGTAGATTGAATGTCAAATCTATTTATTAACGTGCATTTGCCTCATGCCGCTCATCATAACGAAGAGCTGGTCTTAGCGTGTAATGGGAAACTAGAGGCTTTATTGAGGGGATCAAATCACGATTGTGTTTGTGTTATGGGGGAACTTTAACTGCCACCCAGACAGCAGAACATTTAGCGAATGGCAGGTAGTTCTGGCGGACAATAAACTAGACTTTATAGATGTTGCACGCCTGCCAAAGGACACGCGTACTCATGTTAATCACAGCGGGAGATCAGTTAAATAGCTCTATCACTTTGATCTTACCCCAGCCATTGCCAACAATGTCACACTGGTTTATGTTTGGGAATAAACGCTTTTGTCAGATCACTTGTCGCTCCATGAAGAGCTCCCACTACGTGCGCTCCTTATAATGGCAAGAGCGGATGCAATCGCTCAATCTATAAACTGGAAGTTCAATGACACTGGAGAAAAAATGTTTTGTTGAATTCTTATCAATAGGTGGACTGTTCTGTCACCGAAGTTGATTCAAATACATGTAAATGCTGATATGAATAAACTAGATGAGCTCTATGGGTGTATATTCTATGCAGCTCTGGTGTCTGCGAGAGAAGAGTTCGGGATAAAAACGGCGTGCGGAATGTACCGGGCCCCAGAGTGAAGCAGGTATGTGGCTGGAATGTACCGGGCGCCAGAGTGGACCAGGCATGTGGCTGGAATGTACCGGGCTGCAACGTGGACCAGGCATGTAGCTGGAATGTACCGGGCCCAGTTGTGGACCAGGCATGTGGCTGGAATAAACCGGACCCCAGAGTGGACCAGGCATGTGGCTGGAATGTACTGGGCCCAAGAGTGGACCAGGCATGTGACTGGAATGTACCGGGCCGCTACGTGGACCAGGCATGTAGCTGGAATGTACCGGGCCCAGGAGTGGACCAGACATGTGAATGAAATGTACCGGGCCCCAGAGTGGACCAGGTATGGGACTGAAATGTACCGGACCCCAGAGTGGACCAGGCATGTAGTTGGAATGTACCGGGTCCCAGAGTGGACCAGGCAAGTGGCTGGTCTCTACCGGGCCCCAGCGTGGACCAGGCATGTAGCTGGAATGTACCGGCCCATGAGTGGACCAGACACTTGGCTGGAATGTACCGGGCCCAGAGTGGGTCAGGCATGTGGCTGGAATGTACCAAGCCCCAGCGTGGACCAGGCATGTAGCTGGAATGTACCGGGCCCAAGAGTGGACCAGGCATGTAGGTGGAATGTACCGGGCTCCAACATGGACCAGGCATGTGGCTGGAATGTACCGGGCCCCAGCGTAGACCAGGCCTGTAGCTGGAATGTACCGGGCCCATGAGTGGACCAGACATTTGACTGGAATTTACCGGGCCCCAGAGTGGACCAGGCATGTGGCTGGAATGTACCAGGCCCCAGAGTGTACCAGGCATGTGGCTGGAATTTACCAGACCCAGAGTGGACCAGGTATGTAACTAAAATGTACCGGGCCCCAGAGTGGACCAGGTATGTCACTGGAATGTACCGGGCCCCAGAGTGGACCAGGTATGGACTGAAATATACCGGACCTCAGAGTGGACCAGGCATGTAGCTGGAATGTACCGGGTCGCAGAGTGGACCAGGCATGTGGCTGGAATGTACCGGGCCCCAGCGGGGACCAGGCATGTAGCTGGAATGTACCGGGTCCCAGAGTGGACCAGGTATGTGACTGGAATGTACCGGGCCCCAGAGGGGACCATGCATGTGACTGGAATGTACCGGGCCCATGAGTGGACCAGACATTTGGCTGGAATGTACCGGGTCCCAGAGTGGACCAGGTATGTGACTGGAATGTACCGGGCCCCAGAGGGGACCATGCATGTGACTGGAATGTACCGGGCCCATGAGTGGACCAGACATTTGGCTGGAATTTACCGGGCCCCAGAGTGGACCAGGCATGTGGCTGGAATGTACCGGGCCCCGGAGGGGACCAGGCATGTGATTGTAATGTACCGGGCCCCAGAGTGGACCACGCATGTGGCTGGAATGTACCGGGTCCCAGAGTAGACCAGGCGTGTGGCTGGAATGTACCGGGCCCCAGAGTGGACCAGGCATGTTACTGTAATGTACCGGGCTTTAGAGTGGACTAGGCATGTTGCTGGAATGTACCGGGCCCCAGAGTGGACCAGGCATGTGGCTGTCTTGCATGACGCAAGCGTAGCGGCTTATGTGCAATGGCGAAATCCTGGGAAACTGCCAAACGGTCCCCTGCATAGAGAAAAAAATAGAACGAATTACGCCTGTAAATACGCACTTCACTTTTTTAAGAAACATGAGACAATTAGCGTGCAACCAGTTCATGTGAGAAAATGATCAATAGGTGGATGATCAATTTCTGGAAAGAAATTAAAAACCTGAGACCGGAAGGCAGCTCTGTTTCTTAATGTGCGAATGGTATAACAAGGGAGGGAAATATTGCTGAGATGTGGGGGCGACCACTTTGATGAAATAATAAACAGTGTCAACAACCATGCTGACTCGAATATTTTTAATGAGGTGCTTAACCAGGAAAACAATGATAATGATGATGGAGTCAATATGTGTGAGGTTAGATCCGTGGTTAAGAGATTAAAGATGGAAAAGCTGTTTGGAAGGATGGTATACCAGCAGAAGTCTTCAGGTATGGTCCTGTTCAATTTCTCCATGTCATGTCTATTTTCTTCACTGGCTGTCTTAAGCCGAACTACCTACCAAGGCTACTTATGGATGTAGTTGTAAAGCCTGTCATTAAAAAAAGACAATGTGCGACAGATGTAGGCAACTACAAGCCAATATCAATTGCTACTGCCTCATCGAAGCCCCTATAAAAGTGATTCAGAACAGACTTGGCAAAAGTCTCCCAACAACATCAAACCCATTTGGCTTTTTTCCTCAGCATGGAACCGAAATGGCTATTTTTTACCTTAAAACAAACTATTAATATCTATTTCAGTAGAGGCTCGCCAATGTACCTGTGTTTCTTCTATGCCAAGAAAGCTTTTGACCACGGTAATTACTGGACACTTCGAAATACTAATTGGAAGGGGGCGCCTATGTACCTCGTTAAACTCCTAAAATACTGGTACGGACCACAACAATGTGCGGTACGGTGGGGAAGCTCAACATCAAATCGGTTCCGAACAACCAATGGAATAAGGCAGAGAGGCCTTCTTTCACCCCTCCTGTTCATAGCGTATAAAGACAGCCTACACGAGCGTCCCTCTCTAAGCCGTGTTGGTTGTCATATTGGTGATTGCTGTTTTAACGCAATTAGCTATGCCGACGATATGGTTCTACAGTCGCCTCATACGGATGCCCTTCAAATTATGCTAATTATATGCGAGGCGGAGGCCGCAACGCTAGATATTGAGTACAATACTAGCAAATCTGTTTGTTTGCTAGTGAAATCGCGCAGCATGCAAAGGTTCCAATTTAAATGAATATTGTGTTAAATGGGGCTCAGTTGGAATATGAGGACAGTTTTCCCTACTTAGGTCAGTTAATAACAAACGACCAGTGTGACAATGTTGATATCTCAAAGCAGCTTCGGAAATTACTCGCGGTTGGCAATCAGCTTATGAAGAAAATAAACTTCTGCACGACAAATGATATAATACAGCTCTTTAAAACCTACTGCTACCCTATCTACAGCAACTCACTGTGGAGTAAATTTACGAGAGTCACTATCAGTAAACTGAGAGTAGCGTACAATGATATCTTCCGGAGGTTGGTTAGTGTACCAGTAAGAACGAGAGCCAGCTATGTATTCGCAGCATATGATGTTGACTGTCTTAAGGTACGAGCTAGAAGGAGTGCCTGTAGCCTCCAGGAGCGTTTTATAATATCTAATAATCCCTTCCTGTAGGCTTTCTGTAATGGGGAGGGATACGAATTATCTCCAATAATAGAGAGGTGGGACAGAATCCTGTGGGTGGGGGAATATCCCGATATGAATAGAAATAATGTTTGACATCTATCCGCCCTTTCATGTTGTGGGTCCATTGTATGTACGTGGATGTTAGCGAGGAAGACGTCCCTGATAGGCTGGCTGACAGGTGGTTATGTGCTTTACCTCTCTAACATTGAGCTTTGATATGTACATATTCATGTGGGAGAGGGACATAAAATGTATCCAGGTGCATAAAATGTATCCAGGCACTAACTCAACTTATGAATCTATGTCGCGTATTTAATTCCTGCTCTGTCATGTATCCATGTATCCATGTATGTTCATTTGGTTCGTAATTTGAATGTATTGGTAGTGATGTTCTGTCAAATTTGTTTATCTGTAATCATTATTGCACCATCGAGTGCTTCAATGAAGACTATTATTATAATTATTTTAATTATTATAATTATTATTACCGCAAAGGTAACTGGCTTGGACCCACAACACTCTATGCGGGTCAGGAGTTAGGTCCGAGATCATTTTCAGCAGCAGGGCACGACAAGAAATATTGATTTACCCCTGCTGCGTCAATATAGCATTGCCCGCCCTCCACCCACGTCCATCCCGTTTCTAAACGAGACTCCAGGAGTAGGAACACACATCAAAACTCATCCATTCACAAACATTCTCCACTCTCGTCAATCAATTACACGCTCTCTCGCTCCCTCCACACTGATGTTTCTCCATCATAAAGCCCTCTTTTAGCCATCATCTACAGCAATTACGTTCTTCCCCTAGGTTTACGCACTTTTTTCCGTTTTCATCATCCACCCCAACCATGTGGTCCAACCAGCTCGACTAAGAAAGCCTATCCTGCCCTTTATCTTCCTCATCATCCCCTTTCGAATTCAAGCAGTGGCATTATTGATCCTACTCCTCAGCGTTACTCCGCCCATGCCTTTTAAACATTTCATCATGAAAGCTTCCAGCCTTCTTCTCTCTTCCGCCCACCCCCCTCCCGCCCATAGCACTCCTGCAGAGCACAGTTGACGCGACTACTCCCTCGTACAAGCCTTTCTTTGCTTCCCACCCAAACTTTACACTCTTCCTTCACTTAAAATTTCACTTCAGTTTCCACAAGATCCGTCAACTACAGATAGGAGACCATCTACTTAAAACACTGAGCTTCCGCCAATAACTACCCGTTTGAGCGGACACGGATTGCGATCGCATCGACATTCCTCGAACACTTTATTACTTTACTTTTACCCACATTAGCTCGCCGCTTCCTTCTCTCTCACACTCTACCAAACTTCGAAACTAGTCTACGCCGAATCACAAACAGCAACCGAATCAACTGCCATCTTTGTTTATTTGCTCCTAACAACTCTAATTCTCTACACAGTACACTCGCGTTTACCTCCCTGATTATTCCATCTATGTAGCGATTGAACAGCCACCGCGACAAAACGCAACCTTGTTGATGTCCCATTTTTACATGGAACCAAGCCCTCTTCTCGCTTCCTACTTTGACGCATGCTCTGCTGCCAAGACAGATACGCTGAGTTGTTATCGCCAAATCTCCCCCAAGTACGTATTCAATTTTAAACACAGTTTTCATCCGTATCATAGATATGATGATAGTTGGACAGTTTTTTTTTTGGTGTGGGAGACATAATTTCTGGTATACAACGATAAATAAAATTGTTTGAAAACCCTTTCTGATAATGTCTCGACCCTTAATTAAAAATGTTTACATCTCAAAGCCAATCACTTCATCCCTTCACTCCAAATACGAGTCAAATGTTAAAAATCAAATACAATATTTTTCTTCTGATAAGTCCAGGAATGAGAGTTGATAAAACGAAACATCTCGTGTGGATGATTTTTTTCCCTTATGTGAACGTTCAGTTTATAAAAATGTAAAGAAAATGACGTTGCCATGTTCGATTTGGTTTTTATATTCGTTATCTGAAATCTTAAAGTTAATAAATAATTTGGATACGTTTATTGATGATCTGGATAGCAGGAGACATCATTTATCTGTGTAGTGTATCAATACCAGAACACACAGATTTTGACACAAGCATAGAAAGGATAACCACATGAGGTGCCGTCTTCAAATAATTTGCCTACAATTATTCATTGAAAAACTAATGTTGCCTTGGTGGCATTGCTGCTAGTGTCAGAACGAAAACAGCATCAAGCCAGCAGCAGGCGCAGAAAATATGAAGAGTTTAGTGCAGGTGAACAGAGTATCCACATTTGAAGATGCAAATATAGGAACAGGTAATCATAGGAAGTTTATTTTCAGCAAGCCATGGCAGAAGACACTACGTACAGATCACTTGTTCATTTATAGCCAGAGTCACATTAATTTAAGGTAATGTCGTGATCTAGAGAAGAAAAAGCAAAATGTCACCTGCCGCTCAATAAAAAAACATGTATGGGTATGTTGATAGTAGTTCATCATATCCGGAATATTTCGAAATTGTCATGTTTAACTCTTGTGAAACGTAACGAATTGCTAGATAGAGTACCCCACTTCAAATACACTTAATTATATGAAACATATGCACATAAAATTGATGGAATGATCTTGAGATGAGAAACTCTAGTTTATACAATATTTTTCCTGCTTGTGTACATAATGTTGCAAAAAATTGATGGCAGATCGGGTGAGTGCTCTATGTGACTTTTCACGGTTCTGCCAGTAACGATCCATGTAGTATCAATTCAGAACTGTCGCTGTAGAGAGCTTAAAAGTCATATCAGTGTTGGTTTCTGAAGCCTGGGTGGGTCTGGCTATGTGAATTGTTAACTGCGAGGAGCTAGCACTTTGCGCTAACACACAGTCCTTTGAAGATAAATCACGTACAGTTCGTTATGACTGTGAAACATAACTGTGACACCTTATTGCGTATTTTAGTGCTAATGAATAATTTCATGAAAATGTCCGCCAGATCGAAACGCTTTTCACGTGACAATATTTTTGTTCCAGAGGAAATAGTGAAATATTTGTACTATTTACCGTAGATTTATTTGCGGTTCCCCTCCCTCAAACAGATTTTGGCTGTTTTATAATAACAAATTGTAATTTAGTCCTACGTTAACAGGTTTGTATGCATAGGACAAATATACCCCAACGGTCCACTCGAGTTGGAAAATTTCACCACTACGTTTTGCTACGTTAGTGTCAGTGCTAAACAATCTGTTATAATTTTTTTTCAGGAAGCGCTCTGTATTAAAAAAGGATTGAAAAATATTTTAAGAAACATCAGTTTCTGGACCAGTCGCTCTAATGCGGAATTTCCACGCAGCCGCGTTCAAGTTCCACAGCTGAATGCGACCGCTGTTAAAGGTAATTAGACGGTAACGTATATGAGAAAATGTATGGATTGTTAGGAAGCCAAATTATTGTATACCAACAACCATCTGTTCTATGGAAGTAGAACAGCGCTGAGTAGTCTTAGTACTAGAACGCGTTCGCACAAGCAGAATTGAAATATATTCTTCTACTTCAAAACGCTAGTCATTCGTCGCATTTCTTCAGAGGGTGATTATTAATGCCCTCCGGTAAATCTATTAAAGTATTTTTGATGCTCTAAATGACTGCCAAGTTATTTAATGGACCCTATCCCACCGGTAAAAATTGTAAGCAGTATTTCGATGGCGACAAATCTTGTAGGACATTTGATGCTATTGCCTCCCATGAGTTTATTTTTGCAGAGTCGCGTCATCCACAAACAAATACTTTTCAGATGACATTATGGCAACACTACTCGCTTCAGACGGCTTGCAGAAAAGACAGAAGGCCTGGGCTATACAGTCTTCCAGAAATTATTACTGTCTATTAAAGAGCCTTACTATTACAAACCGACGAATCTATAACACCGGACCTTAGGAACAACAAAACGCTCACTTGCAGATTCATTGCCCGGCTTAGATAAATGTCTAATTATTTGTAACACTCACTAGTAGTTTCTTTCACTTCTCTCCTTATTGCTGGGGCTCACACATTGGTAAGTAGCAAGGCTTACCCGTCCCTGTCATATTGATCCTAATAGCCAATGACATAATAACAGGAATACACCCGTTACCACAAAACTCATCTTGATATTCAATGACCATCATTACGGACCACTGTTCATGATATCTGCTTGTTTCCTAACGGTGCCCTCAACATCAACACAGCCCCAGCAGCATCACTCACGCTAAGACGAATGCATGCGGTGTTTTCCGAGTTGAAGACACTCCAGTCAAGACCATCACAGATGCGCGATTTTTAGTTCGGTGAACGTACCGGATGGTCTCAGAACGAGCCTTAGAGTTGTACCACAGAAACTTAGGATTTTTATTAGCGTTTTTGGAGTAAACATACTTTTTCAGCGTTGAAAGCGCATATTGTCCACGGGCCCGAGGAATCATTGTATGATTTCTCATTCGCGTCTCTTTATAGGAATCATTCATCATACTCTGAACTACTGTATTGCGTTGCAGTAAAATTGTCCCAGGTATCGTTTTGAACATCCGTTTTCCCGATATCCTCGAAACTCCAAGCTCAGCAAAGATCTCCATCATGGGACGCCTCGGATTTCAGGAAACTCTGAAACTGATAACTAGGCTGGGAGTCCTGACTGTTGGAGCGCCGACTTTGTATGCGATCTGAGACCCGATCAGTCCTCTTTAACTATTTGATGGTGCAAGGGACAAGAATTCGCTTGTTGTTGAGAATTTTATAGCGGTAGTCAACTTCTCCGCCAGATGCCAATCCATATTATCATAGCATAAACGCTCCTCCACAATTACCTACCTGATAATACTGTAAATCATAGCAGCAATCTGAATATGACAGTTCAGACATAAAATATTTTTCCCAATAAATCCGTGCAACCAGTGGTGGAATTAGCAGTATACGGACACACCAACTTGAACATCGTCATCCGTCAAAAACATTAACAGCGTCCGGATCAGTGTCACAACGATACGTCATGTAACGGTCACAAAAATGTCGAAACGATTGGAACCAAAACCAATCCCACTATCAGCGTTCACTGCCGGTCAACTGTTCCTCCTTATAGATGAAGTGACCACTTCGGTTCAACACCACTTCATTCAGGAAGGCTTCACCCTCCTGGCAACATTCATGCTGGGTGCTGCAGTGTCCTTTCGTTGTTACGGTGGCCGTGGGGTATCCTCCAAGTGAAAAAAAATGTTATAGATACCCCATATGAATGTCCCACTTGTACAAGCGTGCATTTTCTTCCCAACCCATTTTTAGCAGGGAAATCACCCCAAAATATATTATGTTCGCTAAGAATCAATTTGTTTCAGGTGGGGAGAGGGGAATGACGAACGAGTAGAAGAAGCAAATGGTCCAGCAGCTGCGACGTTTGACTGATGCTGACGTAATTTGTTTAAGCCACCTCGGGGACGAGCCCCTCTTGCATCAGGAGGGTGTTGAGTCTTTATGGAGTGGGCGGAAATCAGTTGAAAGCTGTTCAGAGTTTCTAAGTTGAGAGAAGAGCATGCGTCATAGTGGGGAGCGAGGTGAGTGATTGGTTTACTGTGAAAGTGGGTTTTAGACAAGGCTGCGTTATTTCTCCCTAGCTGTTCAATCTCTACATGGATGAAGTAGTCAGGGAGGTGAACGTTTGTGTATTGGGTCGTTTGTTGTAGTTGCTGGAAGCGAATGTGCGGAGTTGGCCGTTGAGCCAGTTACTGTTTGCGGAGCAGAAGCTGTGAAAGCTAGTGTCTGAGTTTGGTAGAATGTGTGAGAGGAGGAAGCTTCGAGTGAACGTGACTAAAAGTAAAGTAATGATATGCTCTAGGAATGTCAATGCAAACTTAATTGAATCCTCCTTCTGCATGAAAATATATTGGAGTGGAGGAAGTTCAGGGTTTTTAAGTATCTGGGCTCTCATGTGGAGAAGACTGAACTAGTGGAAAATGAATTGAAGACATGAGTGAAGGAAGGGTGTGAAGTGTTAGGTGCAATGAAGAGTGTAGGACGTTGGGGATGTAAGCAAAGAGAGGGCTGTATGCGGGTGTAGTTGTCCCAACTGTTCTCTACGGAGCTGAGACTTGGGGGTGAGAGCAAAAGAGAGAAGAAGGTTGAATGACTTTGATAGAAAATGTTTGAGGAGCTTGGCTGGTCTGACGCTGAGAGACAAGATCAATAACGACGTGGTGCGACCTAGAACGGGGATGGTGAAAAAGTTAGTGGAAAAAGTTGATTGGCGTGTTCTGAGATGGTTCGGGCACATGGTGAGGATGAATGAAAGGAGATTGATGAGAAGAGTGTTGAAGGCAGAGGCAAGTGGACGTAGGCCTAGAGGGAGACCGAAGTTTGGGTGGATGAATAGTGTGAAGCAGGCGTTAGGAAGGAGAGGATTGAGTTTTGAGGTAGAGAGAAGGAGTACAATGAATAGGCGTGAGTGGAGAGTTATTGTGAATGCATGATTTTTGACTCTGCCCTGATGAGCTTTCCACCTCTTGACATTTCGTTGAAAGACGGGATGATCGTGGGCGGTGAGGGGCCAGCCATCATGACATTGCAGCTATTCACCAGTCATACTGTCGGACCCTGCTGCCGACACTGACCTCGGACCGCACTCATGACCCGCAGGGTGTGCGGCAAGGTCTCCCGGCCGGACCCATTAGCACAAAAGGGCTAAGTTGTGTGAGTGTGAGTGTAGGAGACGAGTATGAGATGCCCCTTGTCGTCGGTCACCCCCCTTTTTCTGGAGAATTCGGTCTAGTTTCTGTATCTGTATCTGTATACGTAATCCATTGGTCCTGAACTGGATGAAAGTGCATGCACCGGCATGGCCAGGCCGTTGTCGATGCTGTCTTCACCACTGCCGTGGGGAATTCAGATGAGGCGACAACACTGACCGGGCTTGGTCGTACTACTAACTAGGTCTAACGAGTATGCACAAATATCTAATGCCCCAGAGGAACAGCTCGTAACTTATTGGTCCCTAATATATATATTCCCAAAATTGGGTTTCCTTCTTGTATTACATATTCCCAAAGTAGACAGGACCTTGATAGTGACTTCCCACCGTAAGAGTTGGTTGCGCTTGAGCTAATCCCTCAACAGGATGCTAAACCATCCGGAATCCGGCAGCTGGATGAGACAATACACAAGACGTGTCTGCCCGTCAGCCCGTCAAACTACGTAATCATGAACATATATACTGATTAGATTGCTAGACAGCGCTTAAGAAGTGTACGTTCACATGGAGGTCTCGGCATACGCCGACTTAGGAATTTGAAAGAGAGCGTATCATGGAAACGCGCTCTCTGATAGAACTCGACGGTCATCTGACTATATCTGGTTGGCTTTCGTTGAAAAACAATATCGGCAGCAACATTTGGCTCAGTCGGGCCTCGATGAATGTCGTGTGAGGATTACATACCGTGTGACCTCCAGGAGTAGTGATCATCTTGCCTTCGCGTCATCATTATTGAACTTTGTGTAGACAAACCTTATGCGAGAGATATTTCACCTCTCTCGTCAAAATGAGTGCTATAGGTCTTTCTCGTAGGGTTTAGTTGTAAATCTTTTCTTTCTACGTCCTCGCTCAGTAACAAAGGCCCCTACTCGTCGTCAAGGCATCAATGCCACATCTCGGCATGCAGTCGACGACGCGTGGTACTTGTGTCATACAGCATATTCCGTTTTCAAGGAACTTTCAAGCGTGGACTCACCTTGGCTGCCTATTTAATGACAGGCTTTGACGCTACGGACCTCTAGACTCAACCAAACAAAAGAATCATCCCGTTTAGTAATCCAATCAAATGTAAAGGATTTCTTTATAAAAGTAGTTATCCTGTAGGATGGGAAACACAAAAAATGTATAAGTGGGTATAGGAATTGCTAGGTGTATAAGTGGTTGTGTTCACACAACGTTGTACGTCTCAAATCAAAGGATAATTTTGGTAGTTTGACTTTATTATATTAAATCACAATAATTGATTCAATTGAATACCCACCTCGTCTACCGTGAAGATATTTAAATGCACTTTCGTTTCATTGATCCTCACATGAGGACAGCCGTAGGGCAAGAGATTGTGCAGCAAAGAAAACAGCTGACATTCTCGCCGTATGCTCACGAACATCTCTGCGCTATCCTTATTAATAATCTGATGAGTCTGATATAAATCAAGCTAGAAACAGCTGCAAGCTGGTTACTACTGCAAAGAGGGGGTAGGAATGGATGACTCTTTGCATTCACCATTAAAGCGGTGTTTAATATTATTTATGGTTACACAGCATATTCTAAGGCTTTTGTAAGTAATATCATGTAAATGTTTGCATCTTGAGTGTATGTAACCTTTCATGTTACCTGTGTAGTCAATCTCAAATCTATATTCAAGAGCTAAATAATATGGGAGTTTAACGTAATAAATAACCCCATGTTGGGATTTCACTACTCTAAACTTGTTTGTTCAAGGCTAGTGTGATCAGTAAATTGTTATTATCAAGTACGTTTTTTGTTGAGGGGACTTAGTGCTCTAGAGATCAATTGTTCAATGTACCGTTCTCGTTTGTTAATGACATATTAAACGATGGGGAATAGAAAATGTCCAACAACAACGCCTATTGATTGGTGGTAAGGGAATATAAATAGCACAGGTCCTCATCAAAGCTGCTCACGCTGACCAAGACATAGTACGTATCGTCTGTATATTGTGACGTTTCTATAACTTGTCAAACTGTCATTATACATGAATGACATACAAATCCGTCAAATCTTTTTATTTTGAAACCTTAAATTCAATCCATTTCAAATCCTCAAGTTTGCTTTTGCAACGCCATGGAAGAAAACAGTGTTAGGTTTTGCGATTAAGTTCAACGGAGAATTTACTACGCATTACACTCATAACAACTGCCAGGCTAAAACGGGCTTATGAAAATAGTATTACCGGCTCGCTCATAGGATCGCATTCGAGCAGGGGACGTTTATGTCAGTAGGCATCTTTTATCCATTAAACTGATTCGCATTACCGCCACTTTTCATCGGTAATGGGGGATTGCATGTGTACTTTTGGTGGGAAAACCAATGACTGACCGATGTAGTAAACACACGTTACAGTTTAACCGGATCACCGTAGGAATAACATAACTGGGCGATGAAGTTAAAACTCTTTACAGCTTAACTGATCACTGAAGGAATAACATAACTGGCCGATGAAGTTAAAACTCTTTAAAGCTTAACTGATCACCCGTTGGAATATTTTTGACTGACCGAAGTAGTTAACACACTATACAGCTAATTCGATCACCATAAGGAACACAATTGACTAGCCGATGTAGTTAACATACTTTACAGCTAACAAGATCTCCCGGAAAAGTACCGCTGACTGGCCGATATAGTTAACACATTTTGCAGAGTTTCTCATCACCCCTGGGATTGCCATTGACTGGCCGAAGTCGTTAACTATTTTACAGCTTAACTGCTCACCCGAATGAGTACCGTTGACTGGTCGATGTAGTCACCACACTTTACAGCTAAACAAATCAACCGTAGGAATACTATTGACTGGTTGATGTAGTTACCACACTCTAAAGCTAGGCCGATCAGCCGTAGCAATACTATTGACCACCTAATATAATTAACACTCTTTACAGCTAAACGGATCACCCGTAGAAAAGACAACGGTTAACGTGTACTGGAATTCCCCGGGTCTCGATATCGTTGACTTTCTGGTAATCGTCTCAGGCTTTGTCTGACTTCATGGTAATCCTCTCAGGCTTAGTCTGACTTTATGGTAATCCTCTCAGGCTTAGTCTGACTTTATGGTAATCATCTCAGGCTTAGTCTGACTTCATGGTAATCATCTCAGTCTCAGTCTGACTTTATGGTAATCACCTCAGGCTTAGTCTGACTTCATGGTCATCATCTCAGGCTTAGTCTGACTTTATGGTAATCCTCTCAGGCTCAGTCTGACTTTATGGTAATCATCTCATGCTTAGTCTGACTTTATGGTAATCATCTCAGGCTCAGTCTGACTTTATGGTAATCACCTCAGGCTTAGTCTGACTTCATGGTAATCATCTCAGGCTTAGTCTGACTTTATGGTAATCCTCTCAGGCTTAGTCTGACTTCATGGTAATCATCTCAGGCTTAGTCTGACTTCATGGTAATCATCTCAGGCTTAGTCTGACTTTATGGTAATCATCTGAGGCTTAGTCTGACTTTCTGTTAATCGTCTCAGGCTTAGTCTGACTTCATGGTAATCATCTCAGGCTTAGTGTGACTTCATGGTAATCATCTCAGGCTTAGTCTGACTTTATGGTAATCATCTAAGGCTTAGTCTGACTTCATGGTAATCATCTCAGGCTTAGTCTGACTTCATGGTTATCATCTCAGGCTTAGTCTGACTTTATGGTAATCATCTCAGGCTTAGTCTGACTTCATGGTAATCATCTCAGGCTTAGTGTGACTTCATGGTAATCATCTCAGGCTTAGTCTGACTTTATGGTAATTGTCTCAGGCTGAGTCTTCTGGCTCAGGCGATAATCTACTGTCTCAGGATGGCAATCAAAGCTCTGTGTGTGAACGACTGCCAAAGGCAAACCCCCGACTTCTCACTCCCTCCTACCCCTATGTCCCCTTTACGCCCCAATTTTTCCTGGCCTACACTCCAGCCTCCTAACGGTGCTGGCAAGCTTGCATCCTGCTGCGTTTATAGCCCCGCCACTGCTGCGGTGCTCTAGAACTGCAGCATAGGTTTCATGCTGCAGCGTTATCTTACTGTAACGGAATTGGTGTGCTGCTGCAGTTACCCGAACTGCTGATAAGAAATCGTATTGCCGGGTAGTCCTCTTAGCTGAGGTATCGTCAAACTTCTGAAATAAGTTCATACCACTGCGGTGTTCTCATTCTACTACGGTGGCATCAAACGGTTGCGGTGTCATCACACTGCTGAGGTGTTCCCATACTGCTGCTATGCTATCCACTGATTTGGTGACATCGTGCTCTGGCGGTGTCCTCTGATGCTGCGAAGTTTGCTGCAGCTACGGTGTTATTGTACCATTGCGGTGTCCTCATTCTTGAGCGGAGTCGTATGGCCTGTAAGAGCAGTGTCCTCGCATTGCCAAATTGTCCTTAAATGACTCTGGTGCTATCACACTCCTGCAGCGCTCTTCGGCTGCTACGGTGGATGGCGGCAGCAGTGCCACAAACGGCCAGTCGTGACCAGCTGTGCGCACAGCATGAGGGCCGTCAAGTGACTGAGAACAGAGCAATTCTGTGGCCCCTATAGGCCTGGTAGCAACGCGCTGAAATGGTTTGCAGTAGCCTGCCTACAGGGAGGCTGGATTTCTTCTTATTAAATCTGACTCTTTTTACCTTCTTAGTGCATTCCTTTAGATAATCAGACATCAAGAAGGGAAAGGGAGGGTGCTTTCTCCTCCACCCCTCTTCACCGCAGCTCCTCATCAACCTAGATGACCCTCGGAAATTTTCTATGGAATGGCGACCTTAAGCGTAAATTCGATCATTTTCCCAACTCGCCCCAGAAACAGCGACCCGGTGTGACTGCGTGCCATCGAACTATTTCAGGTGATGGGAGATTGGTTGAGAATGGGAGCTTGTTGTCCAAAGCCCCGCAGCCCTTCGGTAGTCAGCTCCCTTTCTCCTTTCCATAACTGGGCTGTAAAGTCAAAACCTTGTCGCCGCTACTGAAAGGAAGATTACGAAAAAATTACCTCCGAATTGATCAGGGGTGGGAAGGGGCCAGGAAGAGGTGTTCTTCGCTGAAATTTCGACTTGAGAAGGGTAATAGTTGATCATTTGCTTCAGTAGGGTATTGAGTTTACTGTTAATACTGATTGTGCACGCTTTGTTTCGTCATTCACAAGTTCGTTTGCAACATTAATGGAAGACGCGTACTAATGACAAAGTAGCGGCAAGATGAGACTTTTATGGATCCATTGCAAATAGATACTAGCAGGCTGTTGAGAAGTGACCCTAATGGGCCTTCTTAGAAAATAAAACACAAATAATTTAACTAATAACACGTTTGTTAATTCTTTTGTTAAATTTGGCTACACAAATTGGAGGTAATGCCAGCAAATAGTTAAATAGATTATCGATCAGCTCATAATATGCAGGTCACTAGCGTCTGTTGGTTATGATGGATCCTAGCCTGACTTCAAGAAACTGTACGTCATTGCAGAACATTCCGCTTGGATAGAACAGGAAATGATTACTGGGAATTCCTTTCTCTCTTATCGCATCTACGAAATGCTTGCGCGTTACCGTGCCATGGGTCCCTCACCAGCAGCATCGTGGTTTATTCCCCATCGTTTGCTTGGCAAATGCGGTTGCAAATTACTATTAAACTTTACTGATGCCGCCGTTGCTGTCGTTGTTGCTGCCGGTGTCCTTCACCCATTAAATCCCTCCTCAAATGCTGCGGGTTCCCCTCTGGAGTGAACACAAAGCGCCTTTCTTCGTTCACACTCATGTCCCCTCTGCAACTAATCCAGACGATCATTTGGAGTAGGAACAAGCACAGTGTGAAGCAAGATCTAGAGTTCTCTGTATCACTATGATGACGCATCATATGCTGTCACGTTACGGACCAGACCGTTCACATCACCTAACTGCTCCTTACATCAACACAAGGGAGCAAAGGTTACACCCTCTCCACCGCCCTTGTCCTGTCTCCATAACGTTTCAATAAAACTTATAGCACACAAAGAAAAATAAAATCACAAATAACTCGCCAGAACAGCGACCCGTTTTTTATGTTTACCACCGAACCAATCCAGGTGAAGAGAGATTTGCAGTGAAAGACAGTTTGTTGGCCGAATTCCCACAGGCCCTCTGATGCCCGGGTGTCAATACTCCTTCTCCCTCCTCTCTTTCTCCTCCAACACCTCCTTAATGAGACTATGAAGACAAAGCCTCGTCGCCGCTGCTGTTAGCAAGATTGAACAAGCTTAACCTCGCATCAATCAGTGTGGAAGGAGAAGAGGAGAATGAGATAAAAAGCTTCCATCGCTAAAGTTGGAGTGAGGCTGGTGTAATGCTTGATGTTTCTTCTGCAGGGCGGAAGAGAAGTGGAGAGGAGGGAAACAAAGAAGAATTCAAAGTGGTTAGGCTGTTGTTGGAATACTAGAGCAGAGTTTTCACCTCAACGAAGCAGTCCCAATCTTGAGTGGTTGAGAAAGTTTCCGGCGCGGTTCCAGATAAAACAATTTACACCTTATGATTATTTTTGTTGCGTCTACCATGAGTTCATTGGGGACACCAATTTTATTGATGTCACACAGATTTGGAAAACGGAGGCAATGTGCACCTTAGCAGGATTCAACTCAAATATGCAGCACTGTTAGTAACGTATCCTAGAAAAGTCTGTATTTTACTGCCAGCTTTGGAAACCGGTGCGTATCGGTTTTCTCACGTAAGGCTACTGTTTTTGTTTGTAATTCTTCTCAATCATGACGTAATTGTATATAAAACACAATCGAGAATATTTTTTCAGCGATGGAGACACAAACCTCTGCCATGCCATTGCCAGGCGTATTTATAATACTCCCATTCGTGCACAGTGACTTTCTTACATGCAAGTATTGACCCTCTCTGTCTGTACGTACGCCGCAGCGGGACAAAATCACGACCAAGAAACATTCTTTTACAGTCGACTTCGGTACTTTTGGGTAATGATTGTTCTACGAAAATTCACATTTTTTTCTGCAGGAGTTTATCGTGCTAAAGAATATCATTTATGATCATTGGAAAATATATCGTTATGTCTCCGAAATGATCTGTGCTCTAAGATGCATTGACACGAATAGTTTTTTAGCTTAAACATGCTTGGATCACTCATCCTTCAGACTGCGAACTCCGTTTTCTGGCTTTGGGGCACACCGATCGACGCAGAAAAGGGCGCATATTTCGTTTATTTTTGATCCGTTGGTAATGAGCAATTGCTCGATTATATATTGAACATTCGTAGTCGCAATTTCCATTGTAATATAGTTTGAGATTTGTTAATGAAGTTGCTTACAATAATCCATGCTAGAAGCTTGTTGCATGTGTTCAGCATTTTTTTCACGGTTTTCAGTCAGTGATTCACCAATGTTAATGTAACAGACGTTCGTCACGATTAAATCAAGGGCCAAAGTTCTGCTCCAGATATTAGTAGCAGGATCAATTGTTATGCGTCATCCCAGCTTTGAAGAGTCATTCACGAAAGTGTTTTTTGAACTAATAGTACAAAGTGGACTGTTTAACGAATGCCTTTTAGCACGTCAGATTCAGTGCAACTTTATATTTACTTTAACATGTACAAAATGGTCCCGGCCAATGATTGTCGCATGAACATACTTTTAAATACTACTACGTTTAATATATTAATGTGTTTAATTTGTATGCTTCCTTCATAAATAATAATTAAAAATCTAATAAAATGCACCAAATTATAATGCAAACCTGACTTAATATATAAATGGAAAAAGAGACTTTATTGTCTGTGTCACGGTAAAAAGAAAGCGCTGTTCTAATTCGGAAAGAAAAAACAATATCCGTGACACACACGCTATGTAACGTGTTCCATCTGAATACGGTACATCAACTCCCACAAAATTGGCGACGTACGATTTTTCCGGGTTATCTATAACAGTGCTGGACTATTTTTCCGTATTCCTGCCTCGCGATGGCACAGGACAGATCCCTCCCTCTCGGCCCTCACTCCTCTTGAACGCTATTCCCGAAAAGACACAAGATTAATCCCTCCCTCTCGGCCTTGATTACAGCTACCCTCCCTGTCCTTCCAAAACACAGGACAGCTCTCAACTCCTTTCCCCTTGCTCCAACAGTGCTTCCTACCCCGCCTAGACACAGGTCATATCCAGTCTTTTCGGTCCTACTTCCAGTAGCATTTCCTGCCCCGTCAAGATACAAGACAGATCCCTCCTTCTTCACCCTACCTCCAGCAGCGCTCCCTTCCTAGTCAAGGCCCACGACAGATCCCTACTTTTCGTCCTACTTCCAGCAGCGCTCCCTTCCTAGTCAAGGCCCATGACAGATTCCTACCTTTCCGTCCTACCTCCAGCAGCGCTCCCTTCCTAGTCAAGGCCCACGACAGATCCCTACTTTCTCGTCCTACCTCCAGCAGCGCTCCCTTCCTGGTCACGACTGACCCATTTATCCACCAGCGCTTCCTTCCCGATAACACACAGCATAGATTCTTTTCTCTCTACCTCACTACAGCAGAACTTCCTGGTCTCGCCTGTACATTACACAGATTCCTACCTCTCTAACCACGCTCTTGCGACACTCTTTGTCCCGCTATGACTCAGCATCGAACCTCCCTCACTGCCCTCCCTTAAAAAGCGTTCCTCCCGTCTTCGGTCTTCGCTTCAGCTGCACTCCCTCTTCCGCCAAGAAACAGGATAGATCCCTCCTGCTAAGCTCTCACTCCAGCTGCGCTCCCTGTCCCGCCGCGACGCAGTACATATCACTCCCTCTCGTCTCTTGCTCCAGCTGCGCTCCTTGCTCCGCCAAGACACAGCACAGATTCCTTCCTCTCGAACTTCGCCCCAGTAGCGCTCCCTGGCGGTCTGCAACAAATGTGCCCTTCCACTCCTGTAACGGAGATACTTTTCAAACGTGTTTTCAGTCGGAATGATAAGCACCTGGAATGATTTACGCCGGCCTGGTGCCCAGCTGGCACTTTGACTCGCTCGGCACGGGGCTCTGTGGCGGTCAAGTGGAAATGGGTCGGATAAAAATGTCACATAAAAATTGGGCTACTATGCACCTGGTAAAGGAAGTGCAGAAATACATTGAATAAGAATACTGAAGCATCTGAGTAGGAGGCTCGAGTTGAGAGCAACAACAACGCTATTCAGTTATTGTTTATTGTTCTGTATGGAACAACGACTGCACTTTAACCGAAAATCAACCTGTTGAAAATGATCTCCGATCAATCAACACAATTTGATACCAATCTGAAACAGTTACACAACACCAACGAACCATTTTCAAATTTGTTAATGAGAAACAATTTAAGTATTGAGTAATTATTTGAATAACACTTCCAGCAATTCAATGATGTTCTTGATTAATATCATGATAGAAGGGGTGATGACCGTGCGAAGTATTGGGCAATACGTCATCACAATCGAGGAGCTATCGTGTAGCGCACAATTACTGATGATGATCACTGTGCATTTCATAACTTCATACTCTCAATTATTCAGCTGCTTCTGGGTTGTTGGTAGACATACTTGCTTAAACAGAAAATAAATACAATAATTTCCGTTAATTGTGCCATTGATAAGGTTTTATCCGGTATAACGACTTAACAGGGTATATGGAAAGATCGTTATCATTATCTTTCTCAACGCATTGGGCAATAATTCCGCAAAAGACACATCGTCTTCTAATATTTTACCTCACGAAAATTATAGCAAGACGTGGAGGACTCCTCGAATAATTCACTCAGCTTGGAGGAATAATTTGGCTAATCCATATCACCCCATGATACCATAGGCAGCGATCCTTTAACTGTCAAACTTGGCATATTCCGTTGAAGTCAGGGAAGTTCCCGTCTGTATTAGCTCATATCAAGTTAACAACTTTTGGCAAGACATTAGGCTGAATGGAGAGCGAGGTAAGCCCCTGCGATCCTTGATCCTTCTTAAGTAAGATAAGAGATGGAGGAGTTATAATAATAGTGAACCTTGAGTGATAGATGGTGGGATACAACAGCCAATGATAGAGGGCTGTCAGGATTTGATGTGGGACTTAAGGTGATAGGGAAGCAGCATATGGGCAGTGGGCTGTAAAATACATGAGTTTCATCAGGGAGATACGAAACATTTTGAAACTGCAGGGGTGTTCAGATGAGAAATTGCAGTCGGCAATTGAAAGCCTTGTCGTTGTTGATGAACACAGACCGTCAATAATTGGAGGTTGCGAGTGAGATGATCTGAACGGAATCTATCTTAATATCAGCCAGTTCATCAAATGTGAGCAGGTCATTTGATGAACCTAATCATGACCTACTAACCAGAACTGACCCACGGCTGCCATAATGTTTTTATGCATAGACATACATCCGTTTATTATAAACTGGACGGAAGCATGGGGTAGATATTCGCACTGACGGAATTTGTGCAGTGCGTTTATCTTTCTTTCACACTGTGATGGTGGAAAGATAACTTATTTCACACTGTGATGGTGGGGAAGATACTTTCTTTCACACTGTGATGGTGGGGAAGATACCTTCCTTCACACTGTCACGGTGGGGAAGATACCTTCTTCCACATTGTGACGGTGGGGAAGATACATTTTTTCACACTGTGATGGTGGGGAAGATACCTTCTTTCACACTGTGGCGGTGGGCAAGATACCTTCTTTCACACTGTGACATGGGGAAGATACCTTCTTTCACACTGTGACGGTGGGGAAGATACCTTCTTTCACAGTGTGGCGGTGGGGAAGATACCTTCTTTTACACTGTGCCGATGGGGAAGATACCTTCTTTCACACTGTTACAGTGGGGACGATACCTCTTTTCACACTGTGGCTGTGGGAAAGATACCTTCTTTCACACTGTGACGGTGGGGAAAGTACCTTCTTTCACACTGTGACTGTGAGGGGAATACCTTCCTTCACACTGTGACGGTAGGGAAGATACCTTTCACACTGTGACGTTGGGAAGATACCTGTTTCTTCAAGCATTGATTATTATTGATTAAATAATGTTTTCTCGGTGAGAAAACAGCGCCAAACTTGCTGTTCGGCCACAACCGAGTATGGTTACCAAGATGATGCCAGGTCTGATTACAAATGTCCATCGCTCCAGACAAATGAAGGCCCGTTCCCCCTAACACCTGTCGATTACTTGTTGGGCAGGTAGGTAAGTGAGGGGGGGAAGGGTTCGATGGAAGGTTGGGAAACCCAAATATGTTGACTTTGTCCAGGCACAATATAGATATTTCCAGATTAAAACGTGACTTTATTTGTGTTATCCATACGACTTGAGTGATACAGATTCATACTGCAATGTTGCATGGCCAAGCATTATGCAATAAGAAAGACAACATCAAAAACCATAGAACATCAAATCTCAGGAAACTGATGAGACTTACAAAACTGGATACAAAAGAAGAGATCAACATTGGAAACAACGTTCTTAATGCTTCCATTGCTGATTATTTGTACCCATCACACAATTGTTCAGTGAGACTCTCATACATTAAAATATTTATGTAACAATCAAACATAAATTTTCTGTAGAAACTCGCCTGAAAATCACACAATAAATATTATTTCGAAGGATTACCGTAGCCTGGATCCAAATCATTACTCACTACAAATGCATTCTAACCTCAAAATAAATCATACAAAAAACTAGCATGGAACCACCCATTATTCAGAGCCTGCTGGGAACTTCCCTCTCGGAAATCACCATAATTTTCTTCTTCATGAAAAATTTGGGCATAGATATATTGCTAACAACGTGTTTCAATATCTCCCTACCTCAAAACAACCCCCCAAAATATCTTCACATATCCTAGTCAGGGAAATCTGTAATGTCAGTTGACCTTCTACTGAGAACAGATGTCTACACCGATTCCGCCATGACCCATTTTTTTAACACCTAGTCACGATAAACTGTCAAAAAAATCTCACCACATCAATTATTCTAACCCCTTCTTGTGTGTCCAAACCGTCAATAGATTGATGCAACACACCTCGCAGCCTTTACAAACTCTCCCGACACTCCGGCATTACCACAATTGCCTGTGCCTCCGAGTCTGGACAAACTCCCTCGACACCCCAATTTACCGCTATTACAATTGCCTCCCAGTCTGGACAAACTTCCTTGACACCCCAGTATTACCGCAATTACAATTGACTCCGAGTCTGGACAAACTCCCTCGACACCCCAGTATTAGTCCTATTACAATTGCCTCCGAATCTGGACAAACTCCCTCGACACCCCAGTATTGCCGCTACTACAATTGCCTCCGAGTCTGGACAAACTTCCTCGACACCCCAGTATAACCACTATTACCGGTGCGACAAAAGTAATGACTCAGCATCATCGAGGTCTCATGAGCCTCACAAAGAGCCCATGGAAGCCAGCCACGGGGCGAAGGCCGTCCAATGCAGGTACAGATGGATTCATTTGTGGAGGGGACCGGTTCACGGTGGACACAGTGGACATTGTATGTTTGGCGAGCTTAGGAGTAGCAGGTCGAGGTCTCAGTCGGGTTGTCAAGCAGTATCAGATTTTGATTTGATTTGAGCCTCATTTCCACCGAAGCCTCAACGTTAGTCATAATAGGCTCTCCCGTAGGGCGAGAAGCAGTATCAGAACCATGAGGAGGGAATAAGACGCAGGAAAGTTTCGCTGTTTTGGGAGTATTTATGAAATCAGGGACACTCTAAATTAAATAAGTGTTGAAATAAACCTTTCGAGGGATTAAATTGGTATTATATATTGATTTCAGATAGATTTCAACTTTTTTTATTTGTGATGGTCGGTATTCCGGTTAATAACATTGAAATAAATCGGTGAAATAAGGTTCATTTAATATAATGGCAGTCATTTGCAGCGTCAACAAAGTCTGATTTAATTACTGGAGTGTATTAACAATTACCGTCTGAAGGAATGCGCACGAATGACCAGCATTTTAAGAAGAAGAACATTTTGCCATTCTGCTTGTGTGAACTCGTTCTAGTACTGTTACTACTCAGCGCCAACTCACCAAGCTGGTCAACTTCCATCGAACAAGTGATTGTTGGTATACAATAGTTTGACTTCCTAACATTATATAAATTATGCTTATTCCCGTAATCGCTAAATTACTTGGATCAGCGGTCGCATTCAGTTGTTCAACTTGAACGCTTCTGCGTAGCCAATTGACTGACTTCTTCTTGGTCGAGAAAATGAGGTTTCTTAGGATGTTTTTCAATCATTTTTTCCTACAGAGCGCTTTCTGAAAAAAAGTATCAACAGTGTGTTTAACACTAACCTAGCAAAACGCAGTGGTGAATGTTTCCAAGTCTAGTGCACCTTTAATAAAATGGCATATATTGGATCTTAAATGAAGTTTGGAAAAGTAGTAAACATAACGAGGCAATTTATATAACCAGCCAATAACGAGTCAATCATAACGAGCTAATAACCAGCCAATCCACATAACCAGCCAATAACGAGTCAATCATAACGAGCTAATAACCAGACAATCTACATAACCCGCCAATAACGAGTCAATCATAAAGAGCTAATAACCAGCCAATCTACATAACCAGACAACAACGAGTCTATCATAACGAGCTAATAACGAGCCAATCTACATAACCAGCCAATAACGAGTCAATCATAACGAGCTAATAACGAGCCAATCTACATAGCCAGTCAATACCGAGTCAATCAAAACGAGCCAATAACCAGACAATCTACATAACCAGCCAGTAACGACTCAATCATAACGAGCTAATAACCAGCCAGTCTACATAACCAGCCAATAACGAGTCAAACATAACGAGCTAATAACGAGCTAATCTATTTATCCTATAACAGTATACGGATCTTTCAACAGGATACATGTTACACTTCACGCAATATCTGAGCTTCATCGTAAACAATATTATCCTTTTCGTCGCACTCGTCCTACTAACAATATTATTAAATTATTCATTTCCATCGTTTGGCAATTTCTAAAATCGATCATATGAACTTCGTTGTCGAATGTGCAATTTCAATGTGTAAAGTAAAATTTAGCTGATTATATTATAGTAAGCGGCCGGCTGGTTCATCCATGAAGAAAAATCCAATTATTTTGAAAAAACATCATACAATCGTGAGCTTCGAACTCTTGCGATGTTGCAACAAAAATTATTTAAATCAAAATGTTCAAACATAGGTGACCTTAATCCCGAACAAACACAATCCACTAAAAATAAATAATTAGAGGTGCTGCCTTGTCTTACGTATGTTAAGCACCTCTCCACATATTGGTCTCTTCTCATAGCTTCTTCCCTCCTTCTGCACGCCAACATCCCCGTGTGTCTCTTCATTGTTTATACCTCGATAACTGAGAGCTCGCATGTGTGCACCAGTTGTTAGTGTTCTAAAGGCCGTGAGAACAGCAAAGTCTCGTACAGATCGCACTCGCACTATGTATGGCCTCACAGATAACACAGATATCACTCGCACTAGGTGTGGCCACACAGATAACACAGATATATCTCGCACTAGGTGTGGCCACACAGATAACACAGATATCACTCGCACTAGGTGTGGCCACACAGACAACACAGATATCACTCGCACTAGGTGTGGCCGAACAGATAACACAGATATCACTCGCACTAGGTGTGGCCACACAGATAACACAGATATCACTCGCACTAGGTGTGGCCACACAGATAATACAGTTGGCATTCGCACTAGGTGTGGCCACACAGATAACACAGATATCACTCGCACTAGGTGTGGCCACACAGATAATACAGTTGGCATTCGCACTAGGTGTGGCCTCACAGATAACACATATATCACTCGCACTAGGTGTGGCCACACAGATAACACGGATATCACTCGCACTAGGTGTGGCCACACAGAAAACACAGATATCACTCGCACTAGGTGTGGCCACACAGATAACACAGATATATCTCGCACTAGGTGTGGCCACACAGATAACACAGATATCACTCGCACTAGGTGTGGCCACACAGATAACACAGATATATCTCGCACTAGCTGTGGCCACACAGATAACACAGATATCACTCGCACTAGCTGTGGCCACACAGATAACACAGATATCACTCGCACTAGGTGTGGCCACACAGATAACACAGATATCACTCGCACTAGGTGTGGCCACACAGATAACACAGATATCACTCGCACTAGGTGTGGCCACACAGATAACACAGATAT
>SDVV010000380.1:0-32738 GCA_016164225.1 Gammarus roeselii | reverse complement strand
TTCCTACTGTTACTGATAACAGCACACTGCAGTGCGCTGTACACAAACACATACCACCTAACAAAGAGGGCCGCACTTCCTACTGTTACTGATAACAGAACACTGCAGTGCGCTGTACACAAACACATACCACCTAACAAAGAGGGCCGCACTTCCTACTGTAACTGATAACAGCACACTGCAGTTCGCTGTACACAAACACATACCACCTAACAAAGAGGGTCGCACTTCCTACTGTTACTGATAACAGCACACTGCAGTATGCTGTATTCTTACCGATGGAAGCTAAATGCAGTGTGTCCCTCGGTACTCGGTACCGGTACGGTGTGTCCCTCGATGTTCGGTACCGGTACGATGTGTCCTTCGATGATCGGTACCGGTACGGTGTGTCCCTTGATGCTCGGTACCGGTACGGTGTGTCCCTCAATGCTCGGTACCGGTACGGTGTGTCCCTCGATGCTCGGTACCGGTAGGGTGTGTCCCTCGATGCTCGGTACCTGGTACGTGTGTCCCTTGATGCTCGGTAACGGTACGGTGTGTCCCTTGATGCTCGGTACCGATGCGTGACTGTAGGTGAAGAAGGCCCGATTATACTTCACCTTTAAGACTGGTCAGTAGGGAAGTGATGACCAACGAGAATGGTGATCCGACCCCAACTGTGGCACAGTTGGCAGCGGTGCCACTCTTCAGAGTCCATGCCTGTGGCAGGACAGCTGGGAGCGGTGATACTGTTCAGCGTCCCATGACTGTGGCAGGACAGTTGGGAGCGGTGACACTGACACTGACTGTGACAGAACAGCGGACAGAGACGCACCAGTGACAAGCATTATCCTGTCAATAATGTTGATACGAATAAGCTGGCTGTTCACCAGAAAAGGCAATTATGCTATTAGTAAAATGGATACGAATAAACAGGTTTATCTCAGGTTGCCGAATCGATTACTAATACTAAATTTGATATTAAAAGTTATCATGACACCTTCTAGATTATGCCTGAGTTTTGGTTGATAAATTGAACGTTGCCATTTGAACCAGTATAATCTTCCGTTTCATCCCACCGCCTGCAGCAACCGTAAAAGCCTTTAATAACGAAGTCCTGACATGTAACATCGACAGCGCCGTCGGGTGTGGGCTGCCTCATCAGCACTTCGGTTGTATTTTCATCATCCAGCGCCTCGGTCACCTCATCTGCCCCTCAGTCACCTCACCAGCACTTCGGCACCTTACAGCCCCTCTCCTCCTCTCTAACCGATGGCTCGGCGGCTGTCACCTCCTAACCATCACAGCTTAAGACCCTCAGAGAAAAAGCGACTGCAAACTTTGCCAATAAATTGTGATATATTGCCTCGAGTTGCATCTTTCCGGCCGCGGCAACAACAGACACGAGTCATAAGTTGCCGTAGCCGTGACTGCTTCAAAAGTTGCTGGGACGCAACAAACACCGACCAGGGCCAGGGAAGACCTAATATCGAGGTCCAGATATTGAAATCTAGGTAGTGAGGTCCAGAAGTTGAGGACCAGATATTGAGGACCAAATATTGAGGACCAGATATTAGGGTCATGAATTACTGATCAAATATTGAGGACCAGATGTTGAGGATCTGTTATTAAGAACCGTGCAATAAGGACCTGCCAGTAAGGACCATATTATGAGAATCTGTTATTATTGACCAAATATTAAGGACCAAATGTTGGGTATTCGATAAAAAGGACCAGTTATTAACGATCAAAAATTAAGTCAGATTGTAACGGCTTCATAACAACACCCAGAAATTAGGAATTCCAAATTAAGAACCAAATTCTGAGGACCATATATTAAGGACCAAATAATGAGCGCCAGATATAAAGGACCATATATCAGGGATCGAATATATAAAAACATATTTTGAGAACAGATGTTCGGACCAGGTATTAAGGACCAGCTCATATGGGCCAGGTATTTTGAGGACCAGACAATTGGGCTAGACCACATATTATGGACCAGGTACCAAGGACCAGATTTTCGGATAAAATATCCGGACCAAATATTATGGAACAGAAATTCTGGACTATGATGCTAAATACCAGATATTTTGGATATCAACTTAATGTCAGCAGCCAACTATATTCACTACCAATATCCGTCATCAAAAAGTTTTCATAACACTAAGTGCTACCCAAAACTTTTCATTACCAAAACCCGACAGCCGATAGACTTTAGTACCGATATTCACCACCCCATCACACGGCAGTCAAAACACACACAGCCCAATGAAGTTCTGCACCATTAATCATGATATACGCACCTATCATTAGCCTTATCTGATTATGTGCCTCTCTACACCTACCTCTCCCACCTCTTACTTGCACATCTTCTTTCTCTGCCGTACCCTCATCATACCACAACAACGCTCTCTAACTTATTTTAGTATGACATGAACGCTGATGTGCAGGGGAGGTAGAGAGGAAATTACTTCACGGAAATATTAAATAACTAACAAATGAAGGTTTGAAGCCTATCTAATTCTAATATCCCTCATCCATGTCAGTTTTCCCATCATCATCCTTTTGATGTTGGTCTATCCAAGACAATCAGGCAATCGAGGGCCGGCAGCAATTTATTAGGCCAGTCAGGGGAAAAATATTATTGCCAGTTGAGGGCTGATGCACGAAAATATCTTCGACGGTACAGAGGACCGTCCCAGTGAGGCGCCGCTTTGGCTGTTCTTTTCCATAACCGTAAATATCCTCTTCCCCTTAACATGCGCCTTCTCCTCATCAAGTGTCTCTTCTTCATGCGTACCCTCATCATGCGCCTCCCCTCATCATGCGTACCCTCATCATGCATCCCCTTATCATGTGTCCCCTCATCATGTGTCCCATCATCATGCGTCCCTTCATCATGCATCCACCCTCATTCGCCTTCCATGGAATGAACATTGAAGTCCATCTCTAGCAGGAGCTCTGACGCGAGTTTTGGTGAGCGCGTACCTCTGAAGGGTACGCAGATGACCAATTCTGACAGGTTTGCACTTAAGCGTGTGCATAACCAATAGTTTTATCTGAATTAAAATGGTTCATAATGTTTTGCGCCTTCACTCTCTCTGTACATAATTTACCTCAACTCCTATCTTATCTACCCTGATCGTGCGTCTTCCCTTTCCCTCTCTCTTCAGCATGCGCCTCTCCTCCACCTCACTTCTTCATGCACCTCCACTTTTCTTGCCTTCAGCATACACCCGCCTTCCCTCCCACATCACTCGCATCCTCTTCATACCCATATCAAGTATCTCCCCTTCCAATACCTTCATCTGGCAATTCCCCTTTCCCCTCATTTATCATGTGCCTCCCCCACACCCATAATGATGTGCTTCTCCTCCCAATCCCCTCATCATGCCACTCCTTTCTTCCATATCTTTATGTGTTTCCCTTTCCATCATCCTCATCGTGCGATTACCCTTCTAATCCTCTCATCATGGTACTCCTCTTCCCCCCACCTCCCTCCTGCACCTTCTCTCCACACCCGTAACTATGCTACTTCCTTTCCAATCCCTTCATCATGCGGCTTCCTTTCCATTCATTCATCGTGCGTCCCTCTTCCAATCCCGTCCCGTCATGCTTCCCCTCTACCAATCCCCTCAGCATGCAACTTTCCTCTCCCCTCTTCACCGTGCTCCTCTCCGTCCAATCCCCTCCCCTCATGCACTTTCCCTTCTAATCCCTTCATCATGCGGCTCCTCCTCCCATTCTTTCTTCATGCGCTTCCCCTTACAATCCTGCCTCTTCATGCTCTTCATACCACGCACAGCGCTGGTCTAGATAGGTATTCTGGCCTACTCAAAGTCCTTGTGTTCCATTCATTGGGTTGCAAGTTAATTCAAAATTGTGGTAGAAATATTGATGCGCAATCGTGAGTGAGGGACAGCACAGCTCAGCTGGTCGGCTGATCTGACTCTACTCGCTCTAATGATGCGCAATCGTGAGTGAGGGACAGCACAGTTCAGCTGGTCGGCTGATCGGACTCTACTCGCTCTAATGATGCGCAATCGTGAGTGAGGAACAACACAGTTCAGCTGGTCGGCTGATCGGACTCTACTCGCTCTAATGATGCGCTATCGTGTGAGGGACCACGCACTCAGCTTGTCGGCTGATCTGACTCGACTCGCTCTAATGATGCGCAATCGTGAGTGAGGGACAACACAGTTCAGCTGGTCGGCTGATCAGACTCTACTCGCTCTAATGATGCGCAATCGTGTGAGGGACCACGCAACTCAGCTTGTCGGCTGATCTGACTCTACTCGCTCTAATGATGCGCAATCGTGAGAGAGGGACAACACAGTTCAGCTGGTTGGCTGATCGGACTCTACTCGCTCTAATGATGCGCAATCGTGTGAGGGACCACGCAACTCAGCTTGTCGGCTGATCTGACTCTACTCTCTCATGGATTTAATGCATCAAATATTGTGCTCTGGCCCAGCGCATGAAGTAGTTCTTTCTTTCACTTGGTGAGCAAAATGGTTCCGTAAGTGTTTGGGAGAAAATAATTTTATTTTCTAAATTATGATATGGAAATACAAAAGGAGTAAAATAAGGCACTAAATCAACGTGTTACCTATTATATACATGCACTCGATTCACTTGGTATGTGTGTCAAATTGGAGAGAGCACCTCCAAAAGTTCGTAGTGAGTCTGATTATATAGACGGAGATGTGGTAGGAAGCCTGCAATAAACTGTACAAGCCGTCTGCAACCAAATTTGGTTTCACTTTGACTACACTAAGGCCTGTCCTGCCGGGCAGTACCAAAAGAAAAGTAAAAAAAATAGAACAAAAGTTGACATAAAATCATAAACGAATAACTGCTCACCAAAATTTTCACAAGAGGAAGCTGTAATTACTTCCTGGACTAGACAGCAAACTCAGCTTCCCTGATATTCACATGAGAACAGATTATAGAGTAAAGTGCAACAACAGACTGGAATTGTATTGCCAAAAACACAAGAATTCCAAGATAAAATCTTCCTAACATTATATTTATAATCCAATGAAAGGCATAATCTTTGTCAGCAGCATTAAGCACGAATTTATACTGCATGCATTATTTTCCTTTTCTGGATTTCACCACTAATGGACCCTTAGAGTGCAGGTCTCCCTTGCCCTCACAGTAATCTGTGCTCACTCCTCAAAACAGGTTCGAAGGAACAAGCTTGAAAAAAAGGATGTCTGTCGCGTGGGAGCGCATTCCCTTTCGAAAGTTTGATGTATATGTCATGGGCCCAGCTGCTCTAATAAAGCCAGTTGTGCGGATCCTCGGACTGTACTCGTGACCCGGAGTGTATGTTGCTGGATTACCGGCAGGACCCTTTAGCACAAAAGGGCTAAGTTGTGTGAGTGTGAGCGTATGATGGTGTGAGGTGCGCCTTGCCGTCGGCCACCCCCCATATGGGGATGCGGCCTGGTGTCTGTCTGTATCTGTATCTGTATGGCAGTATCTGGGCATTGCGTGCCTCGGTTCTCTAGCGGTCCACCCTTTTATTGCTTTAGAAATACTAAAGAATATCCAGAGTAGCATCCAGACTAGCAGTTCAACCCGCAACGGCTGGTTAGAAGTCTATTTGGAAGTGACCTTCACATATACTTCTGACCTTATTAGTCCGCTGTGTTATGCTGGTGAGGAGATGACTCACAACCTTGTGAGTTCAATGCTTGATGCCGGTAAAAAGACGGGATTACGACCAGAAGTGTCGCTAGCTGGATGATGGTGGCGAGAAGTCGGACTCAAAACATGGTGAGTCATTGGCTACATAAATGCTGGGGAAGAGAAGAACCAGTGTGTGAGGCGACGTGCTTTCCCAGGGGAGTTGGAGAGTGGTTCAATGTTAAATATTTGGGTGATTTACTACAATTATCCTAATTATACCAACCCGTAACTCCTTGTAACTAAAAGTTGTGCCAGTCGTTAATTTTCGTGCGGTTACTGTATGAGGAAGTCAGGGAACAGTTGAAGTATGGCAAGGACACAGGAGGAGGATAACAGGGAACACTAGGAGGATGGAAGTGACACAGCAAAAGGATATTAGTGTCACAGTAGGAGTTTGGCTGGGAACAGTATGGGAAAGCAGAGGATGGGTCTGTTAACGAGTGTATATTTTGGAACAGCATTTAATAAATGAATTGATGCCCGATTATGGTAAACTTTATGTATATATATTATATGTAACGTACATATGATACCTGCCATTTTGCTACTATCCGATATGTTTGATCATTTATAAAATGTTGTGCCATATTTCATGACTGGAAATGATCCACGTGTCTCGTCTCAGTGCCGTCACGAGGGAACAAAAGACGTCGACCATTCTCGGATATGATGACTTCCTCTACAACAACGTTCATACGAAAATTGGTGCAGAGATTCAAAATCAGAGGAAGAAGAGCAAATAACAGCTACATCTTCCAATCGCGTCGTCGAAAATTTCATGAAAAAAAAATAAAGTGCAAGCCCCAGGGACACAGAACTTCAAAAAACAACTGCAGACGAAAATTAAGAGTTTTAACAAGATGCTATACCTCTCTATTCGACAAGTTGCTAGAAAAATTGACTTCAGCAAGTGTGCTACTTATAAAATTCCTCGTACGCAACTGAAAATGATACCGTACAAGTTGTCAAGGGCCAAGAGCTTAGTGAAGTTCAAAATGATCGAAGATTGTTGTTTGTTCCTGATTATCAGATTTTAACATTGATCCACAATACAATAATTGCGGATGATTAGTGGTTTGTGCTTAGGCCACATCCTAATTATCCGATTTCAAGGTGGGGGAACGTCGCTTCCCTTCATCAATATGAAGATTAAATGATGAAGATGCCCAACGCCTAACCAAAAAAATATGTCATTCGAGCTATGACGAGCTTCCTCAGTATCTCCTTTCAGAGCCGCCTTATATACCACTAAAGTGTACAATCTTTTTAGCATTTTCCTGGTATGAAAAATTATGAGTGAACAGTAACAGTGAACAGTAAAATATCTGCAGGGGCACAACAAAAGGATGGTAGTGGCACATCAGGAGGGTGGACAGCAAGAGGATGTCAGGGTACAGTCGAAGTATGTAAAGAGAACGGGATGGTAGAGGTGAGCAGCAGACTGATGGCAAAAACCATAGTGGGATACGACAAGGGCAAAATGACATAGCGGCAAAACCGCGCGATGATAATAGATAGACTCAGAACCAAGAAGCTAAGTTTAGTTAGTTTGCCCATGCAGTGCCATGCAGCCCTCGTACGGTGGGTAGCACATATAGGCCCGACAAGTAGTACAAAAAGAGATGTCTGACTTTAATAAAATCTTCTTGGTGGTTTAACGGTAATGAACAGTCCTCCAACCTGAAATACTTTACAATGCTATTATTTTTCTCTCTGAAATTTTTCGTCTATAAATTAGTTAGTTTTTATTGTATGGTTTAATATATTTATGGTACTTTAAACGAACGTAAAGAAATATCAACGCCAGCCCAGTAAAATAGTAGTGGGGAAACTTTACATTACTAAGCTTAAACTAAATGTAAGAAATCATTTGAGGCAACTCAGTCTTTTGTTATCGGATATTGAACTTCTCCTTCTAACGAAATAAAATGTGAGTGCTGTTTCGCCTCCTAAATTTCCTAAACAAAGTCGTTGGACGAGAGTGCCTCTTAAATTCATAGGGTATCAATGATATCGCAGCTCCCTCAGTGCATACTTGAAACGTGTCAACACGTAAACGATATTTTTTTCGTTGTAAATCTATAACTTATATATATTTTTTAAGCGCACGGAAAATCTGTCGAATGTTCATCGCTTGCTTATGTTTATAGCTGTTTAGACCTAATTAAGGAAAAAAATGTCATAGACCATAAACTAAATTGGATGATATTTTGCCTCGTTGCGTCCCAAGCACATAACAAATATCCCACGGAAGCAAGGCCTCAGAAATGTTCGGATCACATTGTTGGAAGATGGGTAGCAGGATTATAGTTCACACGTATGGATATATCCGGTCATGTAGGCTTGGTCGCATGTCTTTAGACATTGTTCATCTCCTATTGTAAGTTACGAATTCAGTCCATTTTATAGGCCTACAAAGTTAATGCAAATACATCACTGACAAGCAAACTTCCCCACATTACACTTGAGGTTCTCTCCCAACTACTCACCGACAAACTCTCGTTTTCAGCAACTTCTCCCACTCTTTGGAGACTTTTTCATTCTACGTCTTGAAGTTTCTGCGGCATTCCCTTTTGAGGTCGTCGTCACGTCCCCTGCAAGTGCCCTGGGGACTCACCGGCTGCATTCTTAGTCCAAGTTGCTCTTTGGAGAACACTTCCGACTGAATGGACGGCGACGGAGGACGGAAACGAGCCCTCAATTGGAAGCT
This sequence comes from Gammarus roeselii, assembly GCA_016164225.1. Classification (NCBI taxonomy): domain Eukaryota; kingdom Metazoa; phylum Arthropoda; class Malacostraca; order Amphipoda; family Gammaridae; genus Gammarus; species Gammarus roeselii. The sequence continues at coordinate 24,349 of SDVV010000380.1, read as the reverse complement.
ATAGAAAGATGTTGGGGCAACAGCTTAGGCGGAGTGTCAAGTTTGAATGGAACGAGACGCTATACGAGGAAAAAGGTTTTTGGATGTGTGTTCCAGGTGAGGAAGAGAAGTGATAAGCTTTTGGTGAATTATCGGTCGGGGGGGTGAGGCAGTTCTACGCATTTCAGATACACAGATACAGACACTAGGCCGCATGCCCAGAAAGGGGGGTGGCCGACGGCTAGGCACACCTCACACCCTCATACGCTCACACTCACACAATTTAGTCCTTTTTTGCTAAAGGGTCCGGCCAGTAACCCCGCAACACACACTCTGGGTTACGAGTGCGGTCAGAGGATCTGTTGTCAGCAGCAGGGCCCGACAGTTTTCACTGGTTTACCCCCACCGCGTCATAATGGTCAGACCCTTCTACCAACGACCATCCCGACAGCGGGATGCCAAGGGCGGGAAAGCGCATCAGAGCAGCGTCAAAATCAAACATTCACAACCACTCGCCACTCACGCCTGTTCATTGCACGCTTTCTCGACACCTCTACATTCATGTCCCTCCTTCCTAATGCCTGCTCCACACCATCCATCCAACCAAACTTCTGTCTACCTCTAGGACTGCGACCACTCGCCTCCGCATTCGTCACCCTTTTTACCAATCTCCCTTCATCCATCCTCTCTATGTGCCCGAACCATCTCAGAATACGCGAATCCACTCTGTTCTCCAACTTCTTCACCATCCCTGTTCTGATTCGAACCACGTCGTTGGTGATCCAGTCTCTCAGCGTTACTCCAGCCATGCTCCTCAAACATTTCATCTCAAAAACATTCAACCTTCTTCTCTCCTCTGCTCTCACCCCCCAAGTCTCAGCTTCGTATAGCACAGTTGGGACTACAACACCCTCATATAGCCCTCTCGTTGCTTCCATCCCCAACGTCCTAAAGCTCATTACACTCTTCAGTGCACCCAACTCTTTACACCCCTCCTTCACTCGTGCCTTCACTTCAGTTTCCACTAGTTCAGTTATCTCCACATGGGAGCCCAGATACTTAAAACACTGAACTTCCTCCTAGAGCTCACCATTTGGAGGGACGCTAATTTTGCTCGCATCGACAATCCTCGAGCATCTCATAACTTTACTTTTACCCCCGTTTACTCGAAGCTTCCTCCTCTCACACACTCTACCAAACTCTATGTCTGAGTGTCTACCAAACTCAGACACTCAGACATAGCTTCTCCTCTGAATCCGCAACCAGGGCCGTATCATCCGCAAATAGCAACTGGCTCAACTGCCAACTCCGACCATTTGCTTCCAATAGTTCCAAACCAAGATCCAGCACACTCGCATTCACCTCCCTGACCACTCCATCCATATAGAGGTTGAACAGCCAGGGAGACATCACGCAGCCATGTTTCAGTCCCACTTTCACTGTGAACCAATCACTCACCTCGCTTCTCACTCTGACACATGCTTGGCTGCCAACATAGAAACTCTGCACCGCTTTCATCAGATGTCCGCCCACTCCATACAAACGCAACACCCTCCACAGCGCTTCCTTGGCAATCCTGTCGTATGCCTTCTCCAGATCCATGATTGCTCAGGACGCATCCTCTCCTTTGGCAAGGTACTTCTCATAGACCTGTCTCACTGCAAAAATCTGATAGGCACACCCTCTACCACTCCTAAAGCCACACTGTTCCTCTCCAATTACGCAATCCGTACAGTCTCTAATCTTTTTGATCAGCACTCTCCCGTACAATTTACCAATCACACATAACAAACTGATGCCTCACGAGTTGCAGCATTAATTTTATATCTTCTTTGCCCTTATATAGCGGAACAATGCAGGCACTGCGCTACTCACTCGCTACTACGCCTGCCACAAATCACAAGTACAGACACCTCACCAACCATTCGAAAATCGTTACTCCACCCTTCTTCAGGCACTCGGTCGCAACGTCATCCAAACCAGATGCTTTCCCTGCTTCCATCACCTCCACCGCCTCCTGCATCTCTTCCCATGGTAACGGGCGTCACAAGTCTTTCTCCCAAAACTGGCATCCGAGCACCACCACCCACAGTAACAATGTCAGCCTCTCTGTCATTCCCGACATTCAACAACTCATCAAAATACTCGGCCCACCTCTTCCGTACATCATCACTTTCCAACAACAACTGGCCGTTTTCATCTATCACCACTTCCTCCTTTCCGGTCTCTCCCTTTCTCACCCTCTTCACCTCTTTCCAGAACATCTTTTTTATCTCCTCAAATTCTGGCACAACCGTCTGCCCCACCTGGCATCTTTCATAAGCCACCACCGACTTCACCTGCAGCCACTCCTCAAACGCACATCTTTTCCGTGCTACCGCCAGTTTGACTTCCTCGTTCCACAACTCGCAATCTTTCCTTCTGCACTCGCCCACACGGCGCGCACCCCACACTTTCTTCGCACTTCTCAGCAACTCATCCCTTAACGTCTCCCATTCTTACTCCACATCTCTCAGGTCCTGTCCTCTCACGTTGTCATATACTTCCCTCAACGCCTGCTGGAACTCCTCGGCTCTACTTCTCTCATTCAGTCCACTCACTTTCACTACCTCTCTTCCTCCTCCCACTCGTTTGTTGCCCTTCCACTTCTGCTCCACTCATAATCTACCTTCCACCAGCAGATGGTCAGACACTCCTCCACCCTCCCCTCTGAACACCCGGACATCCAACAGCATCCCACCGCTCTTCTCGATATCAGCACAAAATCCATCAGTGCTCTCTCCACCACTGCACTACGGGCCATTCTTACCCATGTGTACTTGTGGATATCTCGCTTCTTGAGCAAACTGCTCCCGACCATCAACTCCTGCTCCATACACAGACCTATCAGGTTTTCTCCACTGTCATTTCTAACAGGAACGTCATACCTTCCTATCACATTCTCCACCACTACATCTCTAACTCTCGCATTAAGGTCACCCAGTACAACTACATTGAAATGACCTCCAAAACTTTCAATACACTCACTCAGGTCAGTCCAGAATTGCTCCCTCTCCTCTTCACTCCTCTCGCTGCCAGGTCCGTAAGCAATCACAGATGTCCATCTTTCTACGCCTAAGTTAACTTTCATCTACATCAATCTTGAGGACACCTCCTCCCATTTGATAGCGCTATGAGCCAACTGATCACTCAATATGAAGACCACACTTTCTCGTGCCCAACCTTCCTCCACACAAGACTTTCTTCCTTTTACCACACCAAAATCGCATTCGCCCTTATCTTTCAATTTCGTCTGACTCAGCACCAACACATCAAACTTCCTCCTCACAAACATCTCACCAATCTCTTTCCTCTTTACCTCATTTGTACTACAGCCACGCATATTCAGCGACCCTAACAATAGGGTTCGGAAAGGCGTGAGCCTCCTCTGCCCCCGCTTGTCTTGCCGTTTTGAGGAAGGGTCTTCCGAAGAAAGGGATTCCTAGCCCCTTCGCCCCGCCCCTTTTAGTCGCCATATACGACGCGCTGGGGTTACGGTAGCACGATTCTACTCCCGGCTACGGGGCGCCTTTTAGTCGCCTTCTACGACACGCAGTGAACACGGTAGCAAGATTTTAACGCCCCGGCTACAGGGCAGAGCGCTGCGAAAGGATTGATCATTAGTTTGTGAACACGGCCTAGGAATTCAGCCGCACGCTCAACTTTGAGCGTAGCAGACTTTAGTTGGCCCGATGAACGCCGCGGCAGTTTACTTCTGTTTAGTCCTCACATCCCGGACTGTTCAAAAGTTAAAGCTCGTGCAGCGGATTAAGGTGAATGTCGGCGTAGCATTATTCGTCTTGATTGAATGCAGTCAAAAAGTAAAAATTAAAATTTTGTTCACGTTACTAGCGATGATGGGTGAACAATTCAGTGTTATTGCCAGAGGAGTAACAAGGTGCTGTTGCCGAGGCTTGGGAAGAAGTTCTATGCTGCATTTAAACTAGTAACAGAATTAATTAGGTTTGCAGGGTCCCGCCTTGCTGATGCCAAGGTACTTGGCTTGATCGTCGCTCAGCTCTGAGAGGTGGGCGTCGAGCAGGTGCAGGCTGGCTACATACTCGTCCATCTTTTTGGGCAGCAGGTACACGTCGCTCTTGTAGCGATTCGGGGGCGCATTGAACAGCTCAATCAAGGCAGCGCCTGCGTGCAGGAAGTGATAGACACGTTGAAAACGCATCTCAGCGTTTTCATTATATTCGGAATTTGTATTGCATGATTGCACACGGCATAGTTGCTTGAAAACATGTTGGGCAAGTGTTTGTTGGTCCTGGGTTAGTATTCAGAGGCCCTGGACCAAAACACCTGATAACTGGTATCCCGTTCTCGACCTTCACGTTTCGAGCAGCCTCGTTGCGACCTGTAAGTGGCGAGACGACTCTGTCGGCAAATAGTATAACCTGTATCACCGTGAGGCTGCCTGTGCAAAAAACTTTCCTGGTTTAAATGTCGTACAAGTAAATGCTCGTGGACTAGTGAGCCAGACGATCACAATTATCAGTGAGGTCGACTAGGAAACAAGAAGGCGCATGGCGTAGACGTGAAACAGTTTTGCCGACATACTTCTGACTGTGGCGCCATCTGATGAAAGATCTTTACAGTGTACCAACTTACCTTTTTTATGGGGTGAGTGGTAGCTATGACGTCAGTGGGTTATGCTGGCAGCCGGGCAAAAAAACATGCAACCATTTGGGTGCTTGATAAACTACTGTGGAAGATCATTAGTCAGTTCACACTATTGAGGTAATATTTCAAAATATATAGTATTACCTACAAAATTTGTAATTTTCAAACATCTACTGCAAAGAAACAGACATCACAACCTAACTTAGCATTTCTGATGAATTGCATCAGATCATATGCTGAGCTCTATAAACCAATCACCGACCAATTACGATTATTATCCTAAAACGAGTTATCAGAAAAGTAGCACATGCTTCCTTTCGGTTCAGTTTATTGAAGATAGTTACACAGCATCACATCAATAATTTCTTCGCTGCTGTGGTCGGTCGTTTTCGAAAACACTGAGTGTCGTTAGTGATTTTGACAAAAGATTTATCTTTGAAAAATAAATCGATGCCTATTGTTTGAAACACAATTATCTTACCCCCTTATTGATATTCAGGGTAAATTTTTTTGAATGAGGCCTGGTGGCAAAGCGTCTCAAAAAACTGATCTTAGCAGCGCATGTTCAAAAAGATGCACTCAGCCAAGGATCCCAGGAGAAGAATGATGAATATTATTTAATTTCATCTACTCAAATACATTTATATTACAAAGACAGGGCTGCTGAAACTTAGATTTCACAACCTGTTGATAAATACAAGGGTTCGTTTAGTTGAAGCCTGATGAGTAAACTATTCTAGAGGTTGAGTTTTCCTCATGTTTCATCAAATGCATAGACAACATTTTGTTTTATAAAACAAAATTGAACTAATTTTAGCTGGCTTTGCCGGTACTCGGGTGCATCAAATGTATTGTCTAGAGCGTAGAAAACATTTTGTTTTATAAAGCAAAATGTAACTAATTTCAGCTGGCTTTACCTGTACTCGGGTGCATCAAATGTATTGTCAAGAGCGTAGACAACATTTTATTTTATATGGCAAAATTGAACTAATTTCAGCTGGCTTTACCTGTACTCGGGTGCTTTCAGTCGCTCTCACATGACCCTGAACGTTGCCTTGCTATTTCAACGTGGATCAGGGCTGTTTACGGAAGAGATTAGCGCTGTTTCAGGGCTTGTCTCGCACGGATTAGGGCTGTAATTGTGTTGCTTGTTTGCAGGCCGCATTAGTGCTTCAGTTGCCCTCGTCCGGCCCCACTCTGCAGACTGGCATCACTCCATTAGTGGCTCGGCTCGTTGGAAGCGAGAGGCCAGAGATGAGGGAGATTGGAGAGGGAGGCAGACATGGTAAGCCATCAATACACTAATAGGATTAAAAAAAATTTAACATGAAAAAAAAAAATAGCATTGCGGAGAGTGAACTTATTAAAAAATATTGTCTAACTTTACAATTGTTGATCTGCAATATACTAAATTCCAAAGGGACCGGTCTTCCCGCGCTATTATTTTAACACGGAAACAGTTTACGACCGACAATCATTCACTGGAAACTCTCCTCCCAAAATTTGTACAACAGTCAGTTTTTTTTGCCACGACAGGTGAAAGAACCGAAAGTTCTTACGACCGATTTTATAACACAGATATTTTTGCACCGAAAGTTAATGGAACCGTTTTTGTTAGCATCGGTGTTTTTTTTACCGAAAGTCGACACGCCTGATTTTTTTTGCTTCGAAAGTCGATACGACCCAAAATTTCCTGGACCAAACCGCGTTGGGTTAAGGACAAATTCAGGCCCAGATCGAGAGGAGAAGAGTTGTTCTACGTCATATTTTTTCCTCGGAAGGAATCATGCAATAATTCAAAAATGATTTGCGAGGAATGAAAGTTGATTCAACCGAATTGAAGAGCATCCCCGCCAATTGGATCAGAGTTTGCCCGACAGTATACATCCTATACAACTAGAGACAGTGCGTGAGTGTGCCTGTGTGTTGTACGTCCGGCGGTTGTCACACTTTTCCCCATAAGAGAGTTCAAAATTTATAGAGCAGCCTTCATATTGGTGAAAAGTTAAGTCCCACAATATATATTATTTGATTTAAAATTATTGATATATTCTCTTTCTAACGGCCTATGCACGGTAACCATGTTATATATGCGATAATACAGTGATAACATAGGAGCATTAGTCTAACCTAAGCAGTATAATGATCACGAAATCTTGGATCACAACTTTTGTTGTGTTGGATGGTCACTGACCGCGGGTTCAATTGATGATGATGATGATGAGACCACTGATAATTTAAATATTTCATTTGTTGCAGCCCCAATTCTTAGCTACAGGCATAATTATTGCAGTTTGACAGCTTAGTGAGCACTTTAGGTGCTCGCTAAGTCATTAGCTGTTAGTTGTTTGGTGTGTGTCACCTTTTCAAAGCTGCTGTCAGCGTCTCAGAAAACCACCCATGGACTCGGCACTTAAGTAATGTTGAATAAATGTATTTCGCTTCATCCTCCTGCAACTATCCCTTGTTTAACACCCCACAGCAAAGCTCGCGCCACAAAACTTCTTCACTTTTATCCTAGTGTAATGAACTTGACGCGTTTTTGCCCTCCAAGCAATCTCTTGGGGGACGTGGAGAGAACGCGTAATATTACCCCCCCCCCCTCCTCCTTACAGCCCTGGGTGGGGAAGGAGAGGAAAACAAAAAGAACTTAACAAGCCTTATCGAGCGGGGAGAATCATTGAAGGAATATATTGTCTGTAGATCATGAATGATAATGATGTCGAAAAATTGATTGAGAAGCTGTGGAACAACTATCAAGACATTTCCTTCCTACAGACTGTGACCTATCCTTCCTACAGACTGCTGTTTATCAAACACTCTGACGAGCAGCATGGTAGTTTTGTGAACAAGTGTCTGAAGATGTTTGTTGGACATTGCAATCCTTCACTGAAAACCATCGATTTCTGTATGATTTTCGATGACAATAATAGTAAGGATATGGTTGCGTTTGTAATTTTCTATGACCCATAAAAAACATTTTTGCGCGGAACAAACTGTTGAAGTTAAGACACAATATTTCATCAACAACCTTATTTGTTGCGAATAGATTTTCTTTCGATGATCGAAGTGCCAATTGCCTTTTGCTTCCAAGCAGTCTTTCCTCGGGGGCTGGGTCGCAGTAGCTCTACATAGATTGAACTATTGGTAGGCTCATGTTTGTTCGTCTAGTTAAACCTACAGAATTGTTGGCGAATTTTGATCCCTCTGCAATATAGTTTGCATAAGCAAGTTCGATCCGAGCTGGCTAGAATTGGTTGATTATGGCGTTCTAGCCACAATCAACAACCAGCGCTTTCTAATTCTTCTGTGCATCCCTGTGGTTTTGTGCGTGACGTCCACAGGCCGGATGCCGACGTCCACATGCCGGATGCCGACGTCCACAGGCCGGATGCCGATGTCAACAGGCCGGATGCCGATGTCCACAGGCCGGATGCCGATGTCCACAGGCCGGATGCCGATGTCCACAGGCCGGATGCCGACGTCCACAGGCCGGATGCCGACGACCACAGGCCGGATGCCGATGTCCACAGACCAGATGCCGATGTCCACAGGCCGGATGCCGATGTCCACAGGCCGGATGCCGATGTCCACAGGACGGATGCAGATCTCGTCAATAAAGTTCCCGCAATTTGTCTTTTAATTCTTCGGCTTCTCCAGAATATCTACCATTCTGTTAAAGGCTCGTTTTTACACGACATTCTCATGTACTCTCTTATATACTACATTACATATTATCTCTGTAGAAATGCTCTTTTATATACTACATTACATATTATCTCTGTGGAAATACTCTCTTATATACAACATTACATATTATCTCTGTGGAAATACTCTCTTATATACTAAATTACATATTATCTCTGTGGAAATGCTCTTTTATATACTACATTACATATTATCTCTGTGAAAATACTCTCGTATACACAACATTACATATTATCTCTGTGGAAATACTCTCTTATATACTACATTACATATTATCTCTGTGGAAATACTCTCTTATATACTATTTTACATATTATCTCTGTGGAAATGGAAAACGTGAACTTTGGCCGTATGAACTCCAGGGATAGAGCTCACTCTCCTAATCAGTAAAGATTGTGGGCTCATCTATCGAGGAAAGAACTTTAGGAAGCCCATTCAGTGGGACCACTCATTAGTTGAAGACAATTATGGTCTCATCAAGTCTCCTTTTCTATCGTCGATTGTGTCGACCCAATTGGACGAAAATTTGGAAACTAGCATCCTTATAACTCATCATAATACATCCATAGTAAAATTAAATAGTAATTATCGTCGACTGTCAATGCAAATTTTGTTGTTGAATTTTTCAAACAAGTTCGTAAAAACAGGTTAAACTCGGTTAAATTATCCACATGTAAACTTCAAGGCAGCCAAATCTAATTTCAACGGAGTTTGGTAGTTCTTGAGTTAACCTTACAATTATATTCTCCGTCACTTCTCGTAGATACATTGCAGCATTAGTCTCATATAACTCGTACCCCATCAAAGGCCCGCTTTCATTTTTTGTTCCTGAAGCCGGCCCCGAGGATATCCTGGATCGCTGGAAAGAGTTCATTCTTGTGTTTCATGGCCGTTGAAACAAATTCCATGTTCTGTTAAATATTTTTGTGCTGTCACATTCACTAGCTCGGGAAGCGTTTTCCATTTGCCTCCATACATTTTATGACCTTAATGTTCAGGGTCAGATTATTTTAACGCACGGAAGAGCACAACCGGTCCGTGTGCAATCTTTACCTCAATCCACTTGACTACAATTTCTGGTCTGAGCCAATGGTCCACTTGGTGAAGGGCCAGACCTCAATCCTAGAGGAGCTGAATCTGGCGATGAAGAACTTCTCGGGGAATTTTGATCCAGAGATAGCCTGGGCCATCTCCGGATCAGGCGATCCGGAAACACTTTAACGAGAACACTTGCAGGGCTTGATAAAGAAGTGAAGGAGTAGAGAGGAGGTGGTTGAAACCTCGCATAGTAAATGAATTTTCAGTACTTCCTTCGAGCAACAGATGTAAGAAAAAGTGAAAGAAATTTAGATCAGAAAACACAGTTTCAGTTGGTCACCTTGTTCTATAGAGCTAACCAGGTTCCATAAGCTGATTCATTCCATGCAAGTATTTTCTATAAATGAGTATAGCAAGTATTCTCTATAAACAATGCGAGTATTCTCTATAAATGAGTATAGCAAGTATTCTCTATAAACAATGCAAGTATTCTCTATAAATGAGTATAGCAAGTATTCTCTATAAACCATGCAAGTAACCTCTATAAACGAGTAAAGCAAGTATTCTCTATAAACCATGCAAATATTCTCCATAAACGAGTATAGCTTAGTAGTAGGCCTGAGACGGTCCGAAGAGACCGTCTCAGGCCCGACCAGATGTGGTGCCTATCATTCGTCGACTGCTCTACGCTGAAGGCTCCAACGGAGGTTGTTGCCACCTTCGGCGGCCATGACCCTGCGCCAAATTTTCTTAATAAAGGGGAGGATTGGTCTTCCAGTGTTTGACGAGGTGGTTTCATAAGGTGGTGTTGATGTTATTACTGTCAGCCACATAATGTGCGAGGCATACCAAATAGTTGGTATCTTGATTGGATAGAAGTTAGAGGTTACTAATGTTCTGAATGGGTTCAGCTGCAGCTTTTATCAATTTTTTCCATTACAAGGTTCATAATCTCAATCAAAGAGTCCTTCGGAGCTAACTCTAGTAAGCCCATTTAGGTATTTAAAGGTTTATATTAACTAACCTCCGAGTCGTATTTAGTCTATGCTCGCCAAGTCGTTGCAGGTAATCTTAATTATTTCTTAGTTCCAGTATCATTTTTGTTGTTCACTTCTGTGTACGTTCTATCCTGTCAATATCAAAATTGTCCTGCTAATTCCATTTGAGGCCTGGCGAGTGAAGTCCCCAACGTAGGCCTCGTTTGCCATTCTTGAAGCTAACTCCCACTTGGCTCTCTCACTTGAGAGCTTGTGTGACTAATATTTCAAGATTCCATGTTGGTCAACTTCAGTCATATGGTGGGATGCCAAGACGTAAGCAGGATTGTTATTGTGTCTTCCGACGCACATGACCGGGCTTCTTTTAACATTAAAATTCATTTGCCACTTATCAGACCAGTACACTGGTTTGTTAAGCTTACTTTGTATAGATATGCGATTCTGTTCATAGTCCGCTTAGTGGCAGAGTCTAGTGTCGTCGGCAAATTTGGAAATCTTGCTGACGGTGCCTTGGGGTACTTCAAACGTTACTGTAGTCAACTGAGTTTTCCTTGGCCAACTCAGACCGGCTGCTTGCGACCCGTGTGCCGAATTAGGAATCACCTGGTCAGGCTGCTTGCGACCCGTGTGCCCAATTAGGAATCACCTGGTCAGGCTGCTTGTTATACCGCGCGCCTCCACTTTCTTTCAGCAAACGTTCATGGGCGAACGCTTATTGATGGAGAAGATAATTTAGGTCGACTGCTTTGGTTGCGTCGTATAACCCGATGTCCACATTAAAAACGGTATGGAGATTAGCCAGGCAGCTTGGTCTTCTTCTGAAGCCGTGTTGGGTTTCCTTGATGAGGTAGTTTCTCTCGAGGTAACATGTTATATTTGTTTGTATCAATCTTCACACGGTTTGTCGACCACAGAAGTGAGACTAATTATATTCATCTGTGATAGTTCCAGTTCTCATTGAACCTGTTAAAGACCTCCGTCCGTCATCGGCCCATGATTTTAGAGGGGTTCTGTAGACTTATAAATGTTTAGCTTGCAAATTCATCAGATGCTTCATACGATAATTTATAAGATGCTTGCATGGCTCAATATGATCGCTCGTGAGCTGAATGCCCAGCACCATTTGTTGCTATTCTTAACATAATTAAAAACTTGAGCTAATTAAAACAAATTATTTCTTCCCCTACTAGTGTGTATACCAATCAGAAAAGATGAGCGTCGTGCCAGACCTTACACACTGCTGCTTGAGCTCCGGTGGAGAGTCCCTTAATCTAATCTAATCAATTATTTGCTCTCGTGTAATGCGTTTTATCTTAGCATCTTTGTCTCTTTACAACTTCTTACGTCACTCCCCTCTTTTAATACGGCTCGCCTCTCGACATGTCTCTGTCAAGCTTCCCAACACAACTCGATCGTCGACGGAAATAGCAAAATTTGAATGCTTTTTCTTTCCAAGAATCGTAATTTGTGTTTTCTAGACAGCAACTGACAACCTTTATGAGCTGGCAGCATGATGAAGACTTTATCTGGTTGCCTGGGATGATAGACGGCATGAAGAGTATTTGGTAGCCAGGGATGATAGACGACATAAAGAGTCTTCAGGAGGTCTGGGAAGATAAACGTTATTAACAGTCTTTAGGTGGCCTGGGATGATAGGCGGCATGAAAGGATATTTGCTACAGACATTCATCGAGAAAAAAAATCGATGATAAAACGCAGCATCTGCCTAATTTTGATAAGATTCCACCCTTTTAATATTCCCATCCATGTTTTCATGATTTGTTCTTGCTTACTCCCGAAACGAAGGCTCTCCCACTGTGAAGGAACTCTTCAAACAGGAGCTCTTCCACTGGGGAGTCTTTCGTTGTAATGATGAGTCCTTGGATTCATGTTTTATCTATAAACAGCTTTCTCTTTCCGAAAATTCATCTAATGGGCACTTAAATGTCTGGAGACTCCTCCGATGACGGTTACCGACGTCAGCGTTGAGAGAAAACGAAGGTGTGGTGGCAATTCAAAGTTGCGTGGGCGCATAACGTGTGCTTAGTTTGTTATCCACACACTGGCTTGTGTTGGAGGAAATCATAACATACAAAATTTTGCGAAACCATACAAGAAGTGAGCAATTTTGAAGCAAACACATGTTTGCGTTGGATCAACATTTAACTAAATTCGTTAATTGATTGTCTGTACCGAAGAAAATACAACTTTAACTAAACTTTATATAGCCTCGTCTCACGGTAAAATTACAGGTGAAGGAATACTGCATGACAAATTGCCAAGGCATTTGAATGTGTTTCGTACGAATACACGGCAAAAAATTCGTGTGTCTTCAACAGCAAAAAGAATATTTCCCCTCGTTGCTGTTCACTTTCAGTACGAACTCCATCGGTTTTACAAACAAATAACACCCGAGGGTACAGTAGGTGGCAACGAACCCTCTATCTAATCTGATCTAACTCCATTATTGACGATTTCATCAGTGATGACTCCTTCGATTAGAACTTCCCAAGTAGGGGGTCCTGAAGGGAAAAAACGAGAGTGTAACTGTAAAAAATGTATGAAGTTTCAACTCGCTTATTGAGGCAACGGTAGACAGCCATCCATTAATCCTCTACAATGCTGGTGTGCTGGTATGCTAGCGCATGCAAATACTTGCTTGCGTGTTCTGTTTGTCGTCCTCCATTGTGCCAGGGGAGCTTATGAGGTTCCACTAGTACACCAGCTCAGGATATCTCAGATTTGTTGATTCATGTCTGCCTTGCATCGACTTAGTAACTGTTAAACTCGTATAAATGTAACGAATCAATGATTACTAATTGTTACTTATTTTTATTTAACAAGCTTGTGCTTGCTGTTTGCCAAACCTTATAAACGTTTTAGTGATATTGACTAGATCACATATATAATTAATATAGCTGGTGATGTCAATATATGTTTCTAACTGTTTTGTTATAATCACTGGGGATTTCTTATGCCACTTTCAAATGTCAACATGTTTAATCGCTTGTAAGTTTATTTCGCTGGATATATAAGCTTTCCAATTGGGCTGCTTGAGCGTATCTAACTATCTTCAAATGTATCTCGTAGGATCACGTCAATCATATTGTCAACAATGGCTTAGACTGAAATATTTCATTCTCGAGACAAGAAAATGCACCGTAAATTTGTGAATCTTTGTGCACTTTTTCCAGACGAGAATAACGTTTTATAATGACGAATAAGATTCAAAATTATATGAATCAGTGCCCAGCCCGCGTCCATAGTTGAAGAAAGAGGGTCCTATCATTTTTGAGAACTCTTTTTCTTGAACTCTCAGTACTCTCTCACACTCTGATGTTTCCACCACTCTCAGTCCTCTCTTCCACTTTGATGTTGCCACCACTCCCAGTTCTCTCCCCCACTCTGATGTTTCCACCACTCCCAGTTGTCTCTTCCACTCTGGTGTTTCCACCACTCTCAGTCCTCTCTTCCACTTTGATGTTGCCACCACTCCCAGTTCTCTCTCCCACTCGGATGTTTCCACCACTCCCAGTTCTCTCTCCCACTCGGATGTTTCCGCCCCTCTCTGAAGTTCGCCCAACTTTAGACTCCCTTCTTTGACCCCACAAGACCATTCACAAGCGCTATTGCACATATTCTCGGTGCTTGAGGATCTCTTGAACAAAGTTTAATTGGAGGTAGGCCGGGAATCTTTGCCAGTAACAGACAATCAATGAGTGGGGCCTGGCACGCATACTGGCGACTTTGGCATTGCCTATACTGTGGTTCAGGATGGTCAAGGATAACATAAGAGAGACGTAGCCTACCCTATTGTTTTTGGCTTGAAAGCTTCCTGCTAATATAGATTTGTTGAATGTTTTAACTTATTACTTTTTTGAGCACTTCCAAATTACGAGACAAATTACGTGTGTTGCGGAACCACTAAACAATAGCCATGAGGAACACAATGCCTTCAGTTAAACTTGACTGCTATCCTCCGTATGGCCTGTAGAGGCTCTTCATTTAACAGCTGACATCTCAACGAGAGTCGGCCCCTTTTGAGCACACATAGAACTTGCATGAGTGCTGAATAACTCGTTATCCCTGGAAGATGTCAATGACTAATAGAAATTATTTTTCAACATTTATTATACATATACATTACACTGGATATATAGTTTGAAAAACAATATACGTTTCGGTCATGAGTAATTTGTTTCATCCAAAAGGTCACCAAAACTGCTATAGCTCGCCTGACATCCCCAAACTACGACGTGTCTTCAACCGCGACATCAACCCTGAACGGTTTCTCAGGTTACTTCGTAAAATGTCTCAATTATCCCTACGCTGGTCCAGATTCTCAGCGTTCCCATGTGGACGGATAAATTCTGGGCACCAAAACCGACGTCACGGAGACTGTAAATGTTCCAGGCTCGGTAATATATTTTCCTCAAAAGTGTTTGTTCTTAGATGACGGAGATGACAAGGAGTTAAAACATTTTTTACGGTAGCATTTCGATATTTTCGGAATAAAAGATGCCGCAGTACAGAATGAATATGGAAAACGAATACACCGAACAGTTTAATGATGACGCCGTTGTTCGTGCTTTGACGTCACCAATGCCTTCTCCGTGACGTCTTCAGTGGATATCTCCACAAAGTGGATTCTTTCACTAGTGTTATCGGTTATTGATGAAGGATGTGATGCTTTCAAATACATACCAATGACGATTGGATGCTGTTGACTTAAAAAAACTGTTACTCTCCTACATACCAGCAATAGGGGAGTGCAACAACGCGGTTGCTCTCCTACATAGCAGCAATAGGGGTGGGCAACGACACGGTTACTCTCCTACATACCAGCAATAGGGGAGTGCAACGACACGGTTACTCTCCAACATACCAGCAATAGGGGAGGGCAACGACACGGTTACTCTCCAACATACCAGCAATAGGGGAGGGCAACGACACGGTTACTCTCCTACATAACAGCAATAGGGGAGTGCAACGACACGGTTACTCTCCAACATAGCAGCAATAGGGGAGGGCAATGACACGGCTACTCTCCTACATAGCAGCAGTAGGGGAGGGCAACGACACGGTTACTCTCCTACATATCAGCAATAGGGGAGTGCAACGACACGGTTATTCTCCTACATATCAGCAATAGGGGAGGGCAACGACACGGTTACTCTCCTGCATAGCAGCAATAGAGGAAAACAACGACACGGTTACTCTCCTACATAGCAGCAATAGGGGAGTGCAACGACACGGTTACTCTCCAACATAGCAGCAATATGGGAGGTCAACGACACGGTTACTCTCCTACATAGCAGCAATAGGGGAGGACAACGACACGGTTACTCTCCGTCATAGCAGCAGTGGGGAGTGCAACAAATGCACAAAACCCTGCCTCTGTCTCACCCGACTGGACGAGTTCACAGGTTTCCTTCGTCCGAAATGCGTCTTTCCATCTGTTTGGTCTATCCTGACTTCTTCTTTGCCTGAACGTTTTTTTTCTTGCCACAGCGAAATTTTCCAATAATTTTTTTCACGGGGATAGATTTTGATATTTTACCGGTATATTTATATTTTTAGATCCCTCCTCTGTGTCAGCCCAACTTAGCCACCGTCCTAACTAGGGGGAAACGGCTGTATGTATATATACAGATACATACTGTATATATACAGATAGAAGTTAATCTCATAAATAAAATGAATGATCATATCATAACAGTTATATATATACAAAATTCGATCGTGTGATTGAACCTTACATTATGACAGAATGTCGTTTGTCAAAAATCATACAGAGGCTGCTATTGAATCATGTTTTTTTTCTAGTGATCAAAAATATAAGAATAGCTTCCAATTATGTCGATTTTTTTTATTTTTTTTTTATATATTTTCGACTTGAATACAAACATTGAGACATTTGTTTTTATATCATTCCTTCTTGTGTGGAACATATAAATTGGCAATACTCTGGTGGTCAAATGTACTTATTAAAATGTACATTCACAACAGCTGGAAAATTAGCCAATTATCGCTAATTGCTCTTAAATGAACACTTGGGCCCCTTCTTTATCACGTTTGTAGGCGTATAATTTATATTAAATGTCTGAGTAACACTCTTATTTCACTCCCAAGTAATATTTGTAAGCGCCCGCATGCATGGTAAGCAACAAGATCTCACAATAACTTACGAATTGATGGATCTGCTGCATGAGTCATTTGGACAATTAAATTGATGATCCCAGAAGACGTCACCTTGGAGTCAAGCAGGGTGCATTAAGGCATTGACTCGTTCTTCGCAGACGTCGTCCCTTGGAGTCAAGCAGGATGCATTACGGCATTGACTCGTTCTTCTCAAACGTCGTCACCTTGGAGTCAAGCAGGTTGCATGAATTCCCTGACTCGTTCTTTACAGACGTCGTCACTTTGGAGTCAAGCAGGAATAGTTTGATTTACCTCCGTTAGTAGTTCGTTTGGCCTGTAAGAAACAATTGAGCACACAAAGAGAATTTGTCTTACCTCCGCTGCTGCCTCTTCCTCCGTTATTACTTTTACAGACGTCGTTAAATTAAATGAAAATATATTTCTGGGCCGAAACAATGCGCACGTGATCGCTGAAAAGAAAGAGCTGGATAATATTTATTCGATTCGTTGCATGGTACCTAGTACAAAAAAACTGTAGTTATGGTCCCATATTCTTGATCACTTATCATAATACAACGCATTGTCAATAGAGCAGCTTGTAAAAGTTAAACTTTAATCCAATCAACGTAGTTTACAGCTTAAAAACATCACACTCAACAAAAAATCAGCCGTCGAGATGAGCCCCCCCTAATCTTATCAATTCATTAAACCTCGCCTAACTGAATTCTGGATGGTGTACGATGAGATAGTGTACATGACTTAATTGAAGGAAATAAAATGGCCTTGGTCTGGTCAGAAGCAAAATTCACACGGAATCTGCATTATTGGTGTGTTACTATTTACAAAAATACGATGTTTGCATCTCTCCTTGAGCCAAAATTGTTGCAAAATTCAATTGTTTCACAAATGCATAAGTATCATTGCACCACAGCATTGGAGCAAACGACAAATATTACTAACTCCGCCACCTGGTGGGAGGCGGTTCGTGTAAATCATGTGGAGTACAATTTTATTTCGAAGCAGTGTCGGACTTTGCCTAAGTGATGTTGCTCTACCCACTTATACAGCATGATTTATCTCGGCCTCAGTCTCTTTTTCTACTACTCTTCGTTGTGCAGATCTGGAGGCGTCGGTATCTCTGCGTACATAGAGAATAAAAGAACTAAATGCTTTTGCTGTAGCAAATTGATTATAAAAATATGAATAATAAATTAATAATTTCATTTGATGATGGAGCGAACTTTTTCGTGTGAACCAGTCAGCCAAGGACGTTTCAGTTTCCATCACACAGAAAGTCCAAAGATTTTTTTTTTCAATTCAGATTCGTTGCTGTAACTAGTTGAAACTGTCCACAAATAATATGCTGCGTAATGGACAAAAAAGGACTGTAAATCGCGAACTTTAATGTCCTTCATTGAAGGTCGTGTTTATTATCATCATATACAAAGTTAGTTTCCATGTCTAATATCATCAAATACAGAGTTAGCATCCGTGTTTAACATCATCAAATACAAAGATAGCATCCGTGTTTAATATCATCAAATACAAAATTAGCATTCTTATTTTCCTCTATTGTTGTGATACTTAATTGTTCCACAAGTTTTCAAATATTACTGCACCTCAATGTTGGGATACTGGGAAATAACAATGATACCGCGTTAGTCGACAGGAGTCTGTCGTAATACATTCACTCGAGGGTGAAGGTTGTTGACCATGTACTTTTAGAAACAATGGCTAAATTGGAGTTGACACACTGGATAATTCCTTTGTTGAAATGGCATACATAAATTTGTCTCGTCCCTGAGCAGTGTTTCATTTGTCCCAGTATAAATTAACTGCCTGCATGCATAAACATACAATGATATATGCATCATGTTATGTTCATGCAGTAGCTTTCGTTGAGCAGCTCTGACGGCGTCGGTGGCCCTAACAAGTGTCATAAATGGACAGTTTGCAACAAGGCACATGACGGGATGGATTTTAGCAAAATCAGAAATGGCTTTGACAAACTGGTTCCATCCACAAACATAGCGCTAAGCCGCGCCCTACGGGGGAGCTTATTATGACTCACGTTGAGGCTCTGGTGGAAATGAGGCTCAAATCAAATCAAAACATTGCGTTATTTACCTGAGCCTCTTGCTTCATCCTTAGCTGTTTTGCGCTGTGCTTCTCTGGCAGCATTGCAAGCTCAGCAAGTTTGTGCTGCAGTCTCCATCTGTCGCGTCGTGGATGCCCCTGTAGCTACCTTCTCCCATCTGATCCTCTGCTGAACAGCATTTAACCCTCGCTTCTCTTCGCGCTCCTCACTCGCATGTCGTTCCCGGTCAAAACTCTTCCTGTCCCGGTCACGGTCACTTGTATTACTGACTCCTCCCTTGCGTTTTGACATGACGAAGAATTATTGCACTTACATAGAAGTGGAATAACTATATTTGCACTGTTTGCTGAAATCGAATCTTTTATTATGCAAGAAACTAAATAAAAACAGTTTTCTCTATCGTTAATTAGGTAGTATCAATATTTACTGCTACTCTTTTCCCTGTTTAGCCAAGAAACCTTCCCTCCCTGTTTATTGAAATATTCTTGATACGGCAATACTATACTATTTTTCCTACCGATTTGGACGAAGCAGTCTCTCAACTGAAGTAGATATGTTGAAAGCCAATCCAGTTATAGTTAAAAAAAAAGGTTAGCATAATTGCAGGTTTGGGGCTAAATTAGATCGATAGGAATGACGGGCACGTTAAATGCCATGGAGACTAGGAGGTGTGATTTTTTTTGTGATATATATTTTTGTATTTTAATTCCTCGACAAAAGTTCTTGCGCTAAAAAATAGTTTTTGTTGTACTTTACTCATTGCGTACTATTAAAAGTTGCAATGGGTAAACTTAAATGGTTATAGATGCTTACAGAAAACAATTTCCTCCGTAGTTCGAAAGAAACTGATTCAAAGTATCTAACTTTTTAAAGAAGATCTTCAAATTATAAAATGGGAAAACTTTTACGTGGGACACTTTGTATTGCACTAGGTAGCAACACCGTATGATTTATTGAAGACCCTTCTTACCTAACTTCACTGTTGCCATGATACCAAAGACAAAAAACAACACCAAGACGCACAGGCAGGGGGTTTCGATTCGTCTAATTTGAAGCGCCCTCTGAGGATGGACAGATAGCTGTTGATCACTAAGTAATGAATCACTAGTGTGATTATTTTATGTTGCCGTATTATGTCACAAAATGACCGTCAGATGAACGAAAATGTTGTATGTTGGCTACGGATGACTGCCAATGACGATTATCAGCGATTCAATAGGGCAGCTGGTGCTGCCATCTAGCAAATAGACCTGGATCCAACTAACGAACTAAAAGAAAAATTATTTTAGTAGGAGCCTCCGCGTCTAGATGAAGTTATTACCTTCGATGATACAATATACAAATTGATTTATATAAAAAAAAAATATTCGCTTGGGAGTGAATAAAATATGAATAATAAATTATAAAATATATGAATAATAAATTATTCATTTCATTTGATGATGGAGAGAACTTTTTCGAGATTGACAAAAAAGACTTTAAATCGCGAACTTTAAAATCCTTCATTAAAGGTCGTGTTTATCATCAAATACAAAGTTAGCATCCGTGCCCGAGTGTTAGCTAGAGAGTGCCCGGGCAGCTCTGCGCTCTGTTGCGTCTACATGTAAAGTGCGATTTACTCATGTCTGAAACCACGACATAACCCAGGCGGCTTATGTAACGACGATAGGCAATGGTGCATGGATGGGAGATTCAGATGGGTCGCCTAATAGGTTCCTACTTTTTTGTGCATCCCATGTTTCCATTAGTAGATGGCAAGGGCGCTACATTGCTATACATATTCAGCTATCCCGGCAGTAGTCAACTACCACCTCTTCTACTTTCAGCAGCGGTATTCGGGATAAGACTTTAATAATCGTGTCAAACATTTACCCACTAAGTTCCATCCCTCTGACCAAAACTAGAGACGGACCAATGATTCTAGCTAACTCTAAACACAGACCATAAAGCCCACCAAGACTCTTAAACTTTACTCTTGTAGTTTATTATATTTTTCCCCCCACCAAGCTGGCCCTAAGCTCAGGGATCAGGGCTCTCTGGAGGCGGCGGATTGGGAAGCCTCGCGAATAATCAATGCAGCTAATGCAGAACCGGAGTAAAGGAGGCGAGGACGGGCTTTGATAAGAAAGCGAGTCACTTAACGCTTTTAGATTTAATGTGCGGCTGTTTTTCAAAGTCAACTGGAACCTTGTGTCCATGGCATGCAACGAGTCGGCAATAAATACCATTCCCCTTCTGAGTGACACAATAATTGTAATGGTGTCTCGCTTGATGACATGAAGACGACTCCTAATTTTACTTGATACCACGAAACAGTGGGATGATGGAAAACAACTTAAAAAGGATGTTATGAGTCAATGAAGAATGATCAGGCAGATAAACATAGAAACCAGAAGTAGTTCCATGACATGTAACTGTACAACACCAGTGGTGTGACTATGAAAGACTGTTATGGCATTTGCTTGTGGCAGTCATCATTCCAAGGCCGACACGTGTGAAATATTTCATTCTCAGATTTTTTCGGACAGGTCGAGGAAGCGTCGTATTTTCCAATACCAGTGGTCAGTTCTACTATATTCTGCAACATTTGTCTTCAGTTTCAACACTGATCATTAACAATTGTTCAGAAAGCCATGAAGTTTCTGGGGAAAAATGTATTTCTTGAAGACAATCCCTTTAGATTTTCATATTAAATCCGGCAAACCAACCGCCTATCAGGTAACTTCTTCCACCGACAAATTATTTTATGTTCGAGGTACTAGTTTTTTAGTCAGCATCTGCGTCGAAAGTGTCCAAGTTTCACCTGCAACCTCGGAAACTTTGTCAATGAAGTCCACAAGTAAAAGCTTCTGAGGTGTAAAATCTCCAGAAGCACTCTAGTTTTACATTGCAATCTTCTGGAATGAAGGCAGAATTTTAGACGTTGCCATCCGGACAAGACTCACGCCAAGTAGGCTCTTCAGAGACAACTATCCAATCTGGACCAGATAAAACGAGTAAGAAATGAGACTTAGCAGTCATGGCTGCAGTAAAAGAGACCTTACCTTTCTGTAATTAGACACCAAGTGCGGCTTTTCTTCTCTGAAAACTGAATGTCCTCTGCCGTAATCGTTTTGGTTGATTTCCTCGAGAACATTAACGACCTAACTTCTAGTTTTGCAGTCGGATAGAATATATTTGATTGCATTGTTGGCTCAGATGAGCTCAACTACGCCGAATCAATGCGCCAGTTTTGATTGATTTCAAGCCTGCCCAAATATTTCCTGCTATAAATCAGACACTCTAAACTGCAGAAACGAGCCAAATACAAATGAAGACAAATCGGGTTGATGTCCCACCCACCATCTTACGAGGAGTTTGGCGTCCCGCCCATCATCTTACGGGGGTTTGATGTTCCCTCTACCATCCTACGAGAGCTTTGACGTCGAGACAGTCATCTCACAAGGGGTTTGACGTCCAGCTCACCAACTAATGAGGGGTACGACGTCTCGCTCACTATCTTGCAGGGGGTTTGACGTCCGGTCCACCATCTTATGACAGGTTTGACATGTCGACCACCATCTTACAAGGAGTTTGACGTGCCGTTCACCATTTTTGACGTCTCGACCATCATCTTACGAAGGGTTTGACGTCCGGTTCATCATCTTACGAGGGTTTGACGTCTCCTCCACCATCTTACGAGGGGCTTGACGTCCTGATCATCATTTTACGAAACCTTTAACGTCCCAACAGCCATCTCACGAAGGGTTTGACGTCCCGCCCACCATCTTACAAAAGGTTTGACATCCCGCCCACTCTCATACGAGTATTTTGACGGTGACTTATTATGTGGGATATTTGATTGGTGCAGTGAGCCCTTGTGTTGCCGGATGCTGTTCCTGAAACCTGATCAATAACGCTCACTGCGGGATTCGAATCCACACTTCTCGTGGGGGAAGAACAAGTTCTGACCGCTACACCACCGCGTCAACGATTACCAGATTGCTTACAGTGATTTGTAACACACAAACTGATTACCCTACCCTCCTCAAAAGCCCCCCTTGCTCCATGACCGAAACATTACTGGCACCTTATTTTTCAGACATCATGATTCATAAATAATACAATCTTATCCCTATTCTTCTCGGCCTCAGCTCAGCCTATTTTTTATTACATCACCCATCAACTTCCAGATGGTTAAGTGATTTTCTCACCATGAATCAAACTACAATCCTCAACCAATTAAAACTCTTTCAATCCCATCTGCCTCCCATAGTGCGCCTCATCATTCCCACACCAACAGTACTTATCAGCGCTTTATCATCATCCACACACCAACAGCTCCCTGTCAGCGCCTCCTAGTCATCCCACCCCAACAGCTCCCAATTAGCACCCCTCATCCTCCTCTTGCCAACGCTTTCCATCAGCGCCTCCTCATTATCCACACGCCGGCAACTTGCAATCAACGTCTTCTCATTCCCACATAAAGAGCTCCCAGTCAGAGCCTCTTTACCATGCTCCCACCAACAGCCTCCAATCAGCTCCTCCCCATTATCACCGCACCAACAGTTTCCAATTAGTACCCTCTCAACATTCCCTTGTCAACAGCTTCACCATCCCCTTACCAACAGCTTCCCATCAGCTCCTCATCCCCATCATTCACCCCCAACTGCTTCCAATCAGAGCATTCTCATCTTCCTTAAAAAAAAACGCTCCCATTCACCACTCACTTATCATATTAAAACAAACAGATTGCAATAAGCGCCTCCTCAACATCTCCGTTATCAACAGCTCTCACTCAGCGCCCTCTCATCAACCCAATCTCAACGCTTTCTAAACAGCGCATTCTCATCTTTCTCCTACCATCAGCTCCCAATCAGGGCCTCCTCATTATCATTCCTACAATAACATCTTCCAATGAGCTCCTTCTCATCATCCCCTTGCCAATAGCTCTCATTCAGCATACCATCACAGTCCTAATAACATAGCCCCCCATCAGCTCCTCCATAGTCCTCATAGTCCTCAAAATAGTAGCCCCCCCTCAGAGCTTTTTTCATCATCCTCAAAACAACGCACACAATCCTCGCCTTCTCATCATCGCCATAATAACATTCCAGACAGCGCCTCCTCATCATTCGTATTTCAACATCTAGAGGTCAGCGTCTTTTGACCACCCAAAAATATCTGCTACGCTACTGGCCTCGAAACCCACCCTGACAGAGCCCCCATCCTCCCTCCAATCCCATCCTGAGCCACGCAAGCTAAATCATATGATCACTTGATTACTCTCGTGGGTAAATTACACGGCATCAATACCAATCTTTAAAACACGCTCAGTAACCATTCCGTCACAATCAAACAGGTCAAAGCGAACGTCTCTTCAGCCACGTAGTCAGTCAGGCTCCCTTTACAATCGCACTGGTCGTAAAAGCAGCCATCTGATTTCACCTAAGATAGGCTTCACGAATCAAGCATGAAGGCTGGTAATAAAACACCATGAAATACGGGGAACAATCAAATCAATGTGTTTCTAAATAATCTGAAATTGCAGCTAATGCCAGCTCCCTCAGATGGCAACTGCTTGATACATGCACTCTGACAATTATGGAAATAGCAAATTCGGGCTTGTCCCAAACAAGACAAATCTGTTACCGGGCACCGGATGAAAGGAGGACGACGTGAACATGGACTACTATTTGGGTTTGATCGAAACAAACGGTTGTGACGGAATATGCCTTATATA
>SDVV010000379.1:0-32743 GCA_016164225.1 Gammarus roeselii | reverse complement strand
AAGCCTCAGCTCCGTAGAGTACAGTTGGGACAACAACACCCTCATACAGCCCTCTCTTTGCTTCCATCCCCAACGTCCTACAGCTCATTACACTCTTCAGTGCACCCAACACTTTACACCCCTCCTTCACTCGCGCCTTCACTTCAGTTTCCACTAGTTCAGTTTTCTCCGCATGGGAGCCCAGATACTTAAAACACTGAACTTCCTCCAAGAGCTCTCCATTTAGGGTGACACTAATTTTGCTCGCATCGACAGTCCTCGAGCATCTCATTACTTTACTCTTACCCACGTTCACTCGAAGCTTCCTCCTCTCACACACTCTACCAAACTCAGACACTAGCCTACATCGCTTCTCCTCCGAATCCGCAACCAGGGCCGTATCATCAGCAAATAGCAACTGCAATAAATTATATGTAAAGCTAGCTACACTATCAGTCACCCAGAACTCCAGATAGAAACCGATGATCAAGTGATGGGCAGGACCAAATTCTGTTGTAGAGGGGCTGGCGGCCCCTCTAGAGCGTCTTAAGCAAACCTATCAACGTCAAGGAACGCTAAACTCCTCAGAACTTTTGCGTCGACAGGAGACCTAAACCAGGCCGTAGACAATGGCAACGATGATAAGGAAAGTCAGGGAACTTGAATGCGTAACCTTCAAACGTTTCTTCTGAACGTTATTCTTGTGCGAACCAGCGTGCGTCTAACACGACTAAAATGTTCAAATAGTTTAACTTTGACAACATAGTTTTTCTTGAACACAGAGGTGTGCGACCCTACTGGAATCCATGATCATTGAGCCCTACGGGGGAGCCTATTATGACTCACGTTGAGGCTCTGGTGGAAATGAGGCCAAAATCTAATCAAATTAGGAGTCAGGGAATTTGAACTTTAGTGATCAGTATTAACCCTGGATGAGCGCTTCTCAAAGATAACAACGGATATGCTCAAACTACAGAATACTCTAAGCAACCTAAACAAAATGGTGGGCCTTCCAATGAAAACGACTAACGTTTCCCTAGACCTAAAAACGGTATTGCAGCTACAAACATCCAACTACAGGAGTTGATTAAGAGGATAGAAGCCAAGAAACCCGCGTCCTACGCGTGTACTTCCGCCTCTAACCTCACTGGTAACATCACTCTCCCCTTAAACAAAACTTATCACACCCGAACAACAAAGAATGCAAGGAAGAGACATTACTCTCGATTTGATGACCACAACCTGTTCAACAATGGCCCTAAATTTTCCGAACACTTGAAAATGACTTTCGATGCCGAAGACAGACCGGATATCTGTCCATATACACTGCGAGATGAACTGGCTCTATTACTGGCCATCCAATTCTCAACATCACCGCCAGCGGTGACGATAGCTACGCCATTAAAGTAGACACAAAACTTCAAAGCAACACTATACTCTCCAAGAACATATATGCAAAAAGTCTGGCAAAATCATACCACACTCAACTTTTCCCATGAGTTCAAGCATGATTTACATTGAGAATCTCCCGAGTGAGCAAGCTGATAAGTTCATCGCCGACTCATCCAATACGAGGACTGCGTAGTTGAATCAAAACTCAAACCAGAAATCACACCAAGAAGAAATCTCACCACGGCCCTCCTACTTGAATTCCACACCCCACCCCACCTACCTAAATTCACATACCTTTTTTTTATGCCAAAACCAGGGTTACACCATTTGAAAGATGTCCGATGCGATGTTTTAAATGCCAGAGATACGGGCACACGAGCGGAAACTGTAATGGCAAGCAAGGATGTTTACAAGTGTTCACAAGTGTGGGAATACAACAACAGGGCTATTGACCCAAACTAGGTTGCCTTTTGATAGCAAGAGGATTAGTTCTGAAGTAGAACGTCTAAGAGGGCTTCATTTGCCATTTCTGTTTTTATAACTTCAAGAAAGGGAACAGTTAGCTATTTATTGGCGATTTATGTAGCACTTGTTGAGCTGCGACTTAAACGCTTTGATTGTATTGCTGTTTACAACCTCCGCCGGAAGTTCGTTCCATTCTTTGACAACTCTAAACGTGAAGAAACTGCGCGTGATGTCGAGTGAGGAATGTTTCCCAACAATTTTGAATCCATTGTTCCAAGTCATTTTGTTCGTATCACGTGTGAAAAGGATCGCTCGGTCAACGTTTTCCTTACCCTTCATAATCTTCCACACTCCAATCATGTTGCCTCTGACTTGACGTTTCTGTATCGAATAAAGATTGATTTCGTATGATTTATTCCGCAGCAAAGGGATAAGTTTGGTAGCTCTACGTTGAACCTTCTCTAATTTAACGACGTCTTTCCTAAGAAATGGTGACCAGAGTTGAACGAAATACTCGGGATGCAATCTAACAAATGCATTGTATAACTTGCTCATACTGTATGGGTTTATGTACGAGGTAGTGCAGGATATCATACCTAACATTTTGTTGCCTTTCTTGGCAGCATCGTTACATTGCTTGCTACTTTTTAAGTTGTTACTAAAACAGGAATGAGTTTCTTTCCGGACAATGAATATTTGTGCTTGCGGTTATGAGGACACAGGTGCATAACTTTACATTTGCCTACATTAAATTTCATTTACCACTTTTCTGACCAATCAACAATTTTATTCAAGTCTAGTTAGATCTGCTGACACTCTAGTTGGGTTTGCAGTTTTCCTCCTGTCTTGGTATCATCTGCAAACTTGCTATTGTTAGAGAGTACATTGCTATCAAGATCGTTAATGTATATTTTAAAGAAACTTGACATAACACGGATCCTTGGGGCTCGCCGCTTGTAACATTACCCCTGGAGAGGAAGCTCCGTTCAACTCGCTGCCGTCTGTCCGCAAGCCAGCATTTTATCCAGTTGTTAAGCTTGCCTCGAATGCCGATGCTGTGTAATTTACTAACTAGGTGCTTGTGGGGGACTTTATCAAAGGATTTTTGAAAATCAAGGTAAATGATATAGGTTTGGGATTTTGTGTTGTGGATTTCAATTATATTCTTGAAAAAGTTGCAGGTTTGTAAGACAAGAACGGTTTTGTGTAAAGCCTTGCTGAGAGTTGCCAATCAATTTCTTTGATTATAAGAATTTTGTAAATTTATCTGTTATCAAACTTTCCATCAATTTGCCCATGACTGAGGTGAGACTAATTGGACGTTAATTTCCGGGACACGTTTTGTCCCTTTTTTTAAAAATTGGGTTAACATTGGGCTATTTCATTTAGAGGGGCAGGTGCCATTTGTGAGAGATTGGGTGAAAAATTTTGATAAATGTTCGGCAACTTTGTTTCTAGTCTCTTTTAGAATTCTGGGATGAACTTAGTCTGGGCCTGGAGATTCTGTCTTTTAATTTATTGATGTATTTAAGAACTTCAGCAGGGGATAAGTTCACTGTGCTGAGGGCTTCAATTTGTCTTTCTGCTATGATATCCTCAGGATTAGGAATATCCTGATTCCCTAATGTAGATACAGAACATAAATATTCATTAAGTAGGGCACTCATTTGAGTGTCGTCCATTTCTAGCTCACCAGCATCGTTCTTGAGAGGACCAATTAAAGATCTTGAAATTTTGTTGCTTGAAATATAATTAAAAAATTGTTTCAAATGAGTTTTGGCATTAGCGGCAATTTCATTTCCAGAATCTTTCTTCTTACGTTTCTGGATCCTCTTTAGATTTCTTCCGCTGATGTTTTTTTTTTGCTACGTCGTCATGTGGATGTTTCTGTTTTATCGAGTGCTTTGCTTTCTTTTGTGACTCAAGGCGCTGCAATTCTCCTTTCCAATTCTTAGGCTGATTGACTGCTGTCCGCCTGTTTTAGCTCGGGATATGCTCATATTCAAGATTTTTAAGTGCAGTTAAGGAATAGTCCAGCGATTGGTCGACATCTTGTCCGAGGGTTATATTTGCTGGCGCCATTGACTCTCTAAAGCCATTAAAGTTAGCTAATCTAAAGGTATGAACTTTTTCGCAGTTTGTTAGCGTTTCAACTTGAGCTCTATCAAAAACGCATACAGTTGTGGTCGCTAGTTCGAGCGTTTGCCCAGTTTGACGTTCGCGACATAAGATGTTGCTTGCACTAAATAGGAGAGCAAGGATATTGCTACCTCTTGTAGGTGTCTTCACCATTTGGGTCATGAACTTGACGTCTGCAAAATCAATCAGACGTTGGCCGGTGGTAGTGCATATGTCTGTTTCCCAATCAATGTCAGGGATATTGGAATCTCCAAGCACAATACTGTTGTGACAACATCGACGAGGGTTTTGTGAAGATAGATATCATCTGCAACCTTGTTTTTTTGGGGGACGATAGACGAGAGTGATTTAACATATGATATGTTTACAGACTACTTGGATTGATACTATGTCGTGTCTGCTGTTTCAAATAGTGACTTCTAATATTTACCGAGTGTTTTTCACGTGAAACAGCACTCCTCCGCCCCCTCGGCATTGTCTATCTTTGTGAAATGGTGAGTAACCAGAGAGAGTAAATTCGCCTAAATAATGCCTGGTGCTCAATTTCATCCACTATTTGAGAGTACCGTTTGTATGTTCATACTGCTCCCAAGACGACCATGTCAACCTGTAAAACCGGACTGCTTTTACTGTAAAATAAACGGCAACCCTACGGGATACAGGGACTGCTCCCAGGAAAGAATTGAGTTGGAGATCCTCCAATACCAGATTGACCACAAGGTCGGGCAACGAGAGGCTGCGGCTTCGATGCGCTCCATCCAGGCTGACCCTCTCACCGAGGAGAGACGATCAGCATCATTCTCTTATCCACTTCCTCATAACGCTAGTAGATAGCGGTGCGAACAAAGTTGCTTCCTCAACTAATCCCTTCACTTTGATGAGCTCAGTCTCCAAACAACTAGGAGGTAGACTAAAAACCATCCAACGACAGGAAAAGAAGTATCTGGCCTACATCGTAAAACTCGAGCAAAGTAACGCGATACAAAAAATTTACCCACATAGACAAACACGAAGTAATCGTCTAAATAAATCCGTTCTTCAACTCCACAAGACGAATTATATACACTTCCAATTACACCTCCACCACTGACCTTAGAACCTTTACAGCAGGCTTAGCAAAGGATTACGGAGTCACCAAGGTTTCTCTGGCAGAGTGGATCAAAGTACAAAACACCCAATCCACCGCATACCAAATCACTTTCCCAAGATTTGACGCACCGGAATTCATAATAATCCTGGGCGAACAAGGAAAAACAAAAACTTACCCAGTAGCGATATGACCTGCAATGTGCAAAAAATGCCTCTAGTACGGCCACGTCATGGAATACTGCTAGCTGCACAAACCCCAACGTTTTATGGGGTGTGCTGGCGAGCATGACAGGATGGACTGCACAGGCTGTCAACCTACGTGCTACCATTGCTCATGCCTCCACGAGGCAGGCGACCGCGACTGCCCTAAGCATATGGACCAAAAAGCAATAACAATCCTACAAAACGACCGCAGAGTCACACGAAAACAAGCCATTCAAATCTGGCACGATGGAAACCCAAATTGCCGTAATTTAAATTATGCCAATCAGTTAAATACACAAATAAGTCCACCTCCTCAGACGACACTCACGCATCGTCAACACAACCTAATATCACGACCTCAACTCCCCTCGCTAGCAGTAATGCTACTACACCTAACTCAGCGACCGCCCTCGTAAGTCGCCCTAGCAACGTACCCACCGGTGCACAGGAAGACACCACGATGGATGCTGCCTCCTCACTCGACCACGAAATGAGGTCTATTAACGCGAAAAGGCAAAGCGACGAAGACTCTTATGATTACGACCGCGAGGTGTGCGACCCCCACCCGCTACGAAGCAAAAAGATAAGCAACAGCCCACGAACAACGGTTCGACAAGACCAGAACATGAAACGACTCGGGCCGTCTTAACCGGCACTACACCTAGCTAAAACCGAACCAAGGTATCCAACCCTCAGTTAACAGGCCCGACACCAGAACACCTCACCAGCAAGAACGACCATCGCCTGCGTGAGGACGCGTTGAACATCTTCAGCGAAGAACCTGTACCCGAAATCACTAATCGACCATACATACACCTTAGTCGACCCAAATATTTCACCGGCTACTACTCAGCCAACCACACAGTTTAAAAAAAATCTATAGAAGAAAAGCGCGCTCGCTTAAGAAACAAACACAAAGATCGGACTTCTTTGTCCTCTTCCTCATACAAGAGTACCCACAGCCGCGAACGCAGTGGTTCTAGAAGATCGCGTTCTACAGAAGGCGGACGTTCCCGGAAACGCTCTCGATCCAGGACTCCAGCGCCAACTCATAGAAACGAACACCACGAAAGCTCTTACAAACCAAACGACCGCTCCGGTCCGCTAAGGTCAGAGCGTGAACCATGTTCAAAATGAACGACAATACAATACTTCAGTGGATTTATCAGGGACTTGAAAGCAAAAAATACCAGTTATTATTCCAAATTCCCACCCATAAACCTTTGGTGATTGGTCTTCAAGATATCAAACACCGAGAGACCGCCATCTTCACGATCCCTCTATGTCATACACCATCGCGAAGGCCTCATAAATGTGGCTGCTAATGACGGAGCGGCACTCATGATCCATCAAAGTATACCTCACCACCGCTTTAACCTTGATGACAGAGCTCCAAGCTGTCGCTGTGAATATATACTTCTTAAGACCAATTAAGATGTATATACATCTTAAGACCAATTTGAGGCCGCCGTGGCCGAGTGGTTAGCGTGTCCAACTGCAGTGTCAGCCTCGGGTGCTGCATGTCGCGAGTTCGAGCCTCGGCATGGACACGGCGGTCTCGTGGCGGTGATATTGAACGCCTCCCCCTTCTGAGTCAGCCTAACTTAGCCACCCTCCGAACTAGGCGGAAACGACTGTATGTCTATACATACATACAAGATCAATTACAGTGGTATCTATCTACTCGTCACGAAACCGCGATCTCTCGGAAGCGCCGATGACCGAACTGCTTAACCCACTAACAACCAACCCCCTTCCCCCCTCCCGTACTCCTCCTTGGAGACTTCAACAGCTACCTCGTAATGTGGTGATGCGAGCAAACAGATCCCTGGGGAGTGATAATGTACACCACCATAGATACTCACAACCTGGTTCTTCTCAACGACGGACAACCCAGCCGGATCACCCCCACACCAGCACCCCAACTCGTTTGGAGAGTCCTGCTTCAACACACGACAATGATCATAACCCAGTCATCATATCATTCCTCAACAACCCTAACGTACAAGAATTTCGATTCAACTACCGGAAAGCCAACTGGGAGGAATACTCGGGACATATCGCGTGGAACGATGTGGAAGGCCTCCCCGACAACATCTCAGAACACGACCTTGTCGCACATCTATAGGAAAAATTTCAAAGTGCAGCTGTCGCCTGCATCCTTCAATATTTACCGTCTACCCCTCTGTGGGGAGACTTAGCTGATGAACGTGGAGTGCACGTCGAAGCATTCTTTCTATCTTCTGATATTAGGCTCCTTAATACTGAAGGACCGACTTACTTCCATATCCAGACAGCCTCGTGATCGGCTATTGACTTATCCTTCTGCTCTCCAAACCTCTCCTGGCATGTGCTGGAAGAGCCCTACAGGAGTGACTACTCCCCATCACCATCACTACTCTCCATCCTGAAGATACTTCTACAGCTCCCCAATGCATAATGCGTAAAGCGAGTTGGCCATCGTTCACCGCTTATACAATAGCACCTCTTCCACCTCAGGATATAACCTGTGACGAGATGGTGGAAAACAATACTACCCTCCTTCACACTGCAGACCGCAGCAACCCTACAACCATGGGAACACCGCGTAAAATTACGACACCCTGGTGGAGTCAACTATGTGAAACAGCAAAACGGCAAATACAACGTGCATTCAATCGATACCGGCGCACCAAAGCAGTAGCAGATAAAATTACGTTTAGACAAGAAAATGCAAAAGCACGAAATACATGATTCCTATCTCGAAGAGAATCGTGGCAGAACTTTCTATCGTCCATCAACGTGAACACCCTCATGTCTAAAGTGTGGTCCCGCATACGGAAAATGACGGGAAAGTTTTGTTCTCATCCCCCCTCCTACCCTAAGGATGATGGGAACAACCCAGACCGATCCGCAAGAAGTTTCTAAACTCTTTGCAACACATTACTCCTCCGTCAGCTCGGATTCTGGGTAGAGCCCGGCTTTCCTCATCACAAAACGTACTGCAAAACATAATGATCTGGATTTCTCCATCAACTCCCTTGTACCTTACAATGAACCTATCACGGTACGCGAAATCCTCGGTGCAATTCGCACCTCCATCCCTTCTGTTCCTGGTGAAGATCAAACCTCCTTCGAGATGCTTCGGCACCTACATCCCTCTGCACTCTCCTACTTGTGTCTTATTTACAATACAGTCTGGTCTACTCACTCCTATCCCAATCGGTGGAGGGAGACAGTGGTTCTGTCTTTCCCAAAACCTGCCAAGCCTACCGATTAATTGCCCAGCTACCGCCCTATAGCCCTCACCTCATGTGTAGCGAAGGTTCTGGAGAAGATTGTGAATGCCCGACTAACACGGCACCTAGAAGCGAACTCACTCTTCTCCCCGTTATAATTCGGATTTTGAAAGATGCTTTCAGCACAAGACGCAATATTACGCATTGTGACTGATATCCAAAGTGCTTGGGCTGCAAGTAACACACTTTGCGTTTTCTTTCACCTTGAGAAGACATATGATACAACCTGGCGCTATGCCATCCTCAGAGAGATCCACCGGATGGGACTCCGGGGTCACTTGGCATTTTTCGTCCGGAAATTCCTCCGGCATAGTCTACTGACACTTCATATGGGTTACTGACACTTCAAATGGGTTACTGACACATCAGATGGGTTACTGGCACTTCAGATGGGTTACTGACACTTCAGATGAATTACTGACACTTCAGATGGGTTACTGACACTTCATATGGGTACTGACACTTCAGATGGGTTACTGACACTTCAGATGTGTTACTGACAATTCAGTTGGGTTACTGACACTTCAGATGGGTTACTAACACTTCAGATGGGTTACTGACACTTCAGATGGGTTACTGACACTTCAGATGGGTTACTGACACTTCAGATGGGTTACTGACACTTCAGATAGGTTACTGACACTTCAGATGGGTTACTGACACTTCAGATGGGTTACTGACACTTCAGATGGATTACTGACACTTCAGATGGATTATTGACACTTCAGATGGGTTACTGACACTTCAGATGGGTTACTGACACTTCAGATGGGTTAATGACACTTGAGATGGGTCACTGACACTTCAGATGGGTCACTGACACTTCAGATGGGTTACTGACACTTCAGATGGGTTAATGACACTTGAGATGGGTCACTGACACTTGAGATGGGTCACTGACACTTGAGATGGGTCATTGACACTTCAGATGGGTTACTGACACTTCAGATGGGTTAATGACACTTGAGATGGGTCACTGACACTTGAGATGGGTCTCAGACACTTGAGATGGGTCTCAGACACTTGAGATGGGTCTCAGACACTTAAGATGAGTTACGTAGTAAAATCTCATCAGGAAATACAATATATTCCTCCTTCATTCGCTGTTACGGTTTAACACAATCGCATTGCCTTGGCTCGTGCAGCTCATACACTTTAATATGGTAGTCATCGATTCATAGACTGGTCAGCATGCAGTTGAACCGTCGAAACAATGCGTTTCTTCATTTATACAAATTCGTCAGGTGCTTTCTTTGATTTAGCCTCACTTGGCCGGGGATTCTCCCGATGACTTCGGCATTATGTAACGATAAATTGAACCCTTTGATTCTTAACAATCTGTACTCAAGGCAATCAATTCAATACATAATTTCACTCATTGTTAGCATGGAGCAGCAGCAGCAGCAGCTGCATGTCTGACGTCACTTACTCGAATACCACTCATTATATTCCTATTCAAAACGATGTTGTGTATTTTGTGGGAGTGTAGAATACCGCTCGCAAGTCCGGGTACAGCGATCGTCAGTATTTTTATCTACTTGTACCGCTACAGCTGTGTTTTTCAGCGCTATCGCCGTTACTTTGAAAGTTTTGCTTGCTCATCTCTGATATTTCATGTGTTTTAACCCTCTCTACCCCCAGCGACCCGCTTGCTCCAGCTCCCGACAGCCTCCCCTCGGTCCGCGGGGACCAGGCCAGTGACACGGAGGAGGAACTCTCGTCTTGGAGTGATGACTAGAGCAGAAATAGTTGGCAAAAACAGCTCAGAAATGCAAGTGCTGATGTGACGAGAGGTACGCTGATCTCCAAACGGTAACTTCTTAGATTTCTGTGTGATGATACCATATCAATTAGTCATAAAATTGTGAACATTCCTGGCGAATTGCCGTTCGTTACTTGGCGTGTCCTCACTCTGAGGAAATAAGGGGCTTGCAGGGAGCTGAACAGGCGACTAGACTCTACTGTTATGTCTAATGGTTGCGTAAACGACTGCCGGTGCAGCTTACTCGCCGCTCCCAACTCAGTTGATTCCGACTCATTGACGGCGGGCCAGTCGGTTGGTCCCTGGCATCTAGGGTGTGAGCTTTCAAACGTTATTGATACAGTTTCGTGTTTTCAAGGTGCTATATCATGTTAGAAGTGATACAGTTGTGTGTTTTAAGATTTTATATCATGTTAGAAGCAGAACATTTTTATGTTTTCTGCATGTTGTTGTCAATCCGAGGTACGTTGGAGCAGAACATTTCCATGTTTACTGCATGTTGTTATTGTCAACCCAAGGTACCTTTTATTTATTGGTAAATATTGTGATTTGACCGGCGACACCAAACTGGTGCAAGAACTCTTTACGTTCTTCCCTTAATTATAATTCAGTAATAGCACAAATGTAATGACAGTCCCTTTGTTGCTCGGATGGGGAAGTTCCGTTATGTAACGACTGTCTGGGGCTTAACGTGGAATAGTCATAAACGACTAGGTATTCGCAAACTTAGCCCTTTTTGTTATTGAAAAAATACTTGCGATGTTCCTTACCATATGCATATGTGTAGAAGATGCCTTATTTCATGTGACTTGTGGTTTTCTGATTAATTACTTTTTGTTCAAATTCATTTTGTAGAATATTTCCATGTACTTGTTTTGTTGTTTTTGTTTGTATTTTATTTATTCATCTCGTAGATGAGTATGTGGTTGAAAAAAATCTTTAAATGATGACTACTCTTGCAATGAAATACTTGTTTTATTCTCTCAATCTTAAAATCAAGAAGCTTATGGCTTAGTAATAGCGCAGGAAATATGAAAACATCTTTTAGCTTCTGAGTTCTTCAATAAAGTCCAATGATCAGAGATGAGTGCTTTGTAGTTATGAAATGAATAATGCATCCGTTGATGTGACCAAAGAGTTACTATAGCTTTCAGAAGTATCTTGAAGGGCCATTGCCATGGCAAGGTCAGTTAACTTCTATCGAACTGTCGATATTTGTGATCACTCATGTGATCTTATTTTCTTTTGCGTTTCCTGTGGAAAATTGAATAATTTTGTGAAGTTAGTTTTTATGCTAAAATTCATCATAATCACATAATGATGTCAAGTGCTGGTCTCGCTCATCACCAATCAGTTGGCAGACCCACATTGATTAGAAGAAGCGGTTCCAATGAAGGTCTTTGTTCTTCCGCTGCTTTGTGTACATAGCTGGCCTGCGGAACCGTTGGTTGCCGGATGCTATTTTCGTGCTATTAACCAAAATGGCAAGTTTCTTGCTAGAGGTTTACTTATATCAAATTTTATGCAATAAATGTAAACCAGGTACGACTCTTAAAAATTCAAACCATCGGTATAAAATAAATCATTTATGTGTAGAACAACGTAATAAGATAACTTTATTCAAATGGGTCACTGGCCCCTTTGAAGAAATATCAGTTTATACTCAAATTAAACGAACGTCTTTTGAGTACATACTCAGATCAGTGTATCCTCTCAGGTCTGATAACTTCATTTTCCTGTCCTTGAAGCGATGTGTGCGCTACCGCCGTGTCAGTCATTTATTTATATTCTAGCGAATGGCCGCGTGCACCCGGAACATTTTGTCTTTGTTTGAAGGAATTTCATTGATATTATTACCAAGTATAATTAAGTGATTGAAACGGATTACTGTTCTTCAAAAGGGGATACTCTCGCTGTGAGTGAAGTTCTCAAAATTAAATCTTAGCTTGTATTATCATTTCCCTTAACCTTTTTCAGAAATTGACCTTTGACAAACTTTCCAAATGTGTAATAACGTGAACCTCTGCAAATGTGCGTGGCTGCAGCAGCACCGGCTAATGTGATGGATAGACGTTGCTGCTCACGCGGAACGTTGCGTCTGGTTTGTAGCTACCAGATTATTATTGAGAAATGTATGGCATGCATCCTGAAACTGCCTGATCATTTGCCGGTCATCGAAACACGACCTAACTGATCTTTTTTGATACTTGTTACAAAGCTACCTTTTAATATTTCTGTGGTCGCGCTTCACAAGGCTAGTGATATCCGGAGAGAGACCGGCCTTCGTTTCGTTAGATATTTCCTATCGTCTGTGATGGTATGATGTCCCTTACGTTTCTTCTTCAGAATAGCTTGCGTCGTTACCGGACATGTTTTGAGGGACTTTCCAATTGTGGTTTGGTCGGGCTTGCCTGAAGCGCATTGAAGCAAGAATTTACCTCGCTCTGATGGAGCGATGCTATTTAGCATGAACATTCAATATATATCCGTATCCATACTGAAATTGAGGTCTGAGATCAATTGCTTTGATGAAGTGGCCTTAAACGGTGATTATGTTGGTCACTGGGGATGCTGGATCCATAAGATTGCATCCAACATGTTATTTACACACCTAATTGGTTTAATTATTTGAATGTTGCAGAAATAAAAGGCCAGTTGGTAAAATTGCTACAATATTTTATTCAAAATCGATATTGAGTTGCATATTGCTTGATTGTATATTGATCAGTGGCGCAGAGTACAAACGTTGTAATGCCAGAACGTTGGGTGTTGCAATTGCTTAGATCTTTTTTATGTAGTATAATAAACTGACCATGTATGTATGTATTCTTCACTGGTTTGACTATCCTTTCAATTTTGTCTGTTTATTTTCGAAGTTGCGACTGTGACGTGTGTCCTCGTAATCCTGATGCACACGTTTGCGCAACCCTTCTTGACCCGCCATGCATTAGGTCCCAGTATCCCTCATGAGTGCTGGTGTCTCATAGCAACTAACGCGTTGGTGACTACTACGATCCCCGGGGTTAATTGTCGCCATTAGTTTAATTTGGCGCGTCTTCATAAACCTGTGCCGTAATCGACCCTTTTCACGATTACTGGTCGCTTTCTGTGTAAGCAATCTAATCGCACACCGATGGGCACGTCTTTGGACAATGTACTTGTGTCCGGTGGAGATGAACCTCCTAAACCTCAAAAATAATAATTAAAAACCATCAATGGCATTGAAATATACACAACTTAGTATGATAGTTAGATTTGATTAAAGCCTCATTTCTATCAGAGCCTCTTAATATGATAGAAATAAGAGTAATCCGCCAGGGCAAGGCAGACGAGTAAAATCAGGAAGCGCTGTGGAAATAACAATTTGTTAGGTGCATGATCATCAACACGCGGAAAAAGCTAGGAAGTAAGCAAGATCAATTGTTAGGGGTTGTCACTAAATTATTACAAATGGTCAAAACACATAGGTGGCTAGAAGATGCATACCATAACGTTCAACAGTTTCATCTTCAAATAAACATGTTATTTAAGGTAGAACAGTACAAATCCGTGCCAAATACCTGAGAACCCTCGAGATAGCACAGGCTGGTATCTAATTTGTGCTGGGACCTTAAACCGCACGTTTGCTGTCTCAAGATTTGGTCCTGTGAAGTTAACATTACAATCGGTAAAGCCAGTCAAGAGGTCATCAAAAGTGAGCCACCCTACTCAGATGAGGAGTAAGAACAAACCTCATTCGAGAGGGGCCAGCCTCCCCTCGGGAGTACCAAAAAACAGGATCCCATTGTTGGGGCTCCGGTGGAAATGAGGCTCAAATCAAATCAAACAGGATCCCAACAGGGACGAGCGTCAGCCTCTCCAAGAAGAACAGTGCCACCTCAACCGGAGACGACCGGACCAATAGTAGTAGTAGTAGTTTCTTCTGTTTTCCATTGGAGCTCCAACGTGTAGTCACTGAGTGCTCCCCCGTAGGGCACGATGATCCGTTGATTCTGCACAGCATCGTGCACGAATTTAAGTTAAAGTTCACAGTTTATACGCAGGGAGGACAGCGAGTTCAGGATCAGAGATGATTCAAACCTCGTCAGTTTCACACGGCTTCATATAGTCCGGTGTGTTTTCCGAAAGCGATCAGTTTTTCCGTTGTTCTGTTTCTGTGAGCAGGCGTTGTAGGTTGCATGGAGGTCTCAAGAAGGCTCGTTGGGCTGCTGCGAGGGCATCACAATCCATAAGTAAGTGTTTCACACTGATTGCCACTTGGTGGCAACAGGGGCATGGTGGTGCGGTCGGTCCCATGTCTACGTCCATTAGGTGATTGTGGGTCTCCCCTATTAGAAAACCTGGCAGGGAGCCCTACGGGGAGTCTGCATTAACTTTGCGTTGGGACTCAGGTGGAAAATGGAAGCAACTACTACTACTAGGGACAACTTTTCTCTACACCACTGATTTCGACGCACCTCGACCAGCCTCGACGCGGCTCTCCCCTCTGCGTCAGCAATGCTGTGGACTGTAATAACTATTTTTTCAACTCAAGCACTCCACATTTATACATTCCTCTGTGTATGGGTTTTACAGCGTTGGGAGGGGAGAACAGAGGTTCCAGGACTCAGAGGGGCCTCAAGAGGGTCCCACAGTTTCTCAAGATGGTTCCAAAGGGTCTCGAGGGTGTCCCAAAGGGCCCTGGAAGGGTCCAAGTGGGTCCCCCCAAATCCTCCTGGTCTTCCAAGTCCCCGGGTTCCCGAAACCCCGAGTCCCGCGGGTCTACGAGTACCCCTTTCCCTTGGTCACCTTGTCTCAACCAACCTCGATATATATCATAACAAATGCAAAATTTATCACCACGAAAAAGAGGCAGAGAAAAATAATAGAGCCCATGAAAGAAGAAATACAAAAATACGAGACGGACATCGTGTTTAGAACCACCCTCGACATGGCTTGTGAAAATATTCGTTCCAATAAATATCGTGGCAGAGATCGCGTGGATTTTGCGATATACTCTAGGTTTATGAAGTGTATACTGATAAATTTGTATGATTAGTACAAGTGCGGTTGATTTATTATTTACGTAAAAAGTTTTATCTAATTTATTTATAGGCTACGGTGTCCGGTCTTTCGTGGAACGTAGCGTGACTGATAGTTTTATCAGCTGTTTAATTATCTCGCAAGCGATCTAGACAGTACTTCAACCATGTCTATGTACGAATCTCTTGTGGGGGTTCTCGAAGCAGAGCCAGTTTTGGGGTTTTCTCCAAGAATGATGCATCAGATGGATATTATGATGAGCTCAATGATGCACTATGACCCATTTGGTGGGGACCCCTTTAGCTCCATGATGAGAACACCTATGATCGGAATGGGTCAAATGATGGCACCCATTCGACAGCCTCAACGACAGCTTACAGTCATAGGACCCAACAACATGAATGCTTTGAATTTGATGGCTAATCCAATGACAATGATGAATTCCATGTTTTCCAATATGAACCACATACGCGGCGAGAGCTCAAGCCAGATCTTCAGCAGTTCGTCAGTCATGTGTATGACCACCGGACCGGATGACCGTCCTCAAGTGTACCAAGGAAGTTCAACTTCCCGTGGCAGTCCAAGTGATGTGCGTGAGACTCAACACTCTGTGGTCGACTCAAGCAAAGATTTGCGGAAAATGGTGATCAGGCATCACATCGGAAACCGGGCCCGCATCCTTGAACGGGAGAGAAATCTCGAGGGCGAAGAAGAGAGAGAGAAAAACTGCTCAACCTGGATGAGAAAGAAGCTGACGAGTTTGAGAAAGAGTTCCGTCGTGTCAGCGGCCGCCTTCCCAATACCTCCGGTGGAAGGGGCCGCAGTCGCGCGCTCGGTCCCAGCGACCGCTACTCAAGAGGGCGTGCCATCGAGGAGCGTCCTGCGATGGTGGCAGCCCATGCCGACTATCGCGACCACCTTAGCAGCCAGCCTCCGACAGGTGCGGTATCGAGCGCATTAGCCTCAACCGACCTACGGGCATCGACGTGTTCAACTTCGATCGCCGCTCGTTGGACCGCGCCGGTGTGGACCACATCGAGTATCACGGCCTAACACGAGCTACATGCCTGCGCCTACCAGTTTCGTGCGACCCAGCGCCTACGCTCCCGCCAC
Source organism: Gammarus roeselii (assembly GCA_016164225.1). Classification (NCBI taxonomy): domain Eukaryota; kingdom Metazoa; phylum Arthropoda; class Malacostraca; order Amphipoda; family Gammaridae; genus Gammarus; species Gammarus roeselii. Next base: position 16,300 of record SDVV010000379.1, on the reverse strand, counting down.
AAGTTACTCAAGCCGGTCGTACAGCGCCTCAAGCACTCGCCGACCAGTTAGCAGCTACACGGCAGGCCGCAGCTGCAGGTACTAACCGCTGCTGGCAAGAAAAGGAGCGTGGCCTGGCGCTGGACTTCTAGCTGTTGAAACACCAGGATAACAATTGGGGATGAGGTAATTAACAGTCTGCATCTTGAATTACTTAACCATATTCACTGTTGGGTTCATCCAACATTAAACGAAACATGTATCATGATATCTTGCATTGACACATCATCAGAATATTTGGATGCGTACCAAATTGATGAACAATGAACGTGGGACTGGTGAAATTACTAGTTTTATTACAGACTGCCTACCTTGTAGCCTGGGCGTTAGAATCTTGCAACCGTATCCACCGCGTGTCGTAGAAGGCGACTAAAGGGGCGCCCCGTAGCCGTGAGTAGAATCGTACTGCCGTAACCCCTGCGTGTCGTAAAAGGAAACTAAAATGGGCTAGGAATCTCGTTCTCTGTAAAACGCTTCCTCAAAGACGGCAAGACGAGCCGGGGGAGGAGAGGATCACGCCTTTCCGAACCCTATTGTTAGGGTCGCTGAATGTGCGTGGCTGTAGAACAAATGATGTAAAGAGGAGGGAGATGGACGAGAAGTTTGTGAGGAGGAAGTTTGATGTGTTGGCGCTGAGTGAGACCAAATTGAAAGGCAAGGGAGAATGTGAGTTTGTTAGTAGTAGTTGCTTCCATTATCCCCCGGAGTCCCAACGCGAAGTTGATGCAGACTCCCCCGTAGGGCGATTGAAGAGTGGCAAAGTAGGTGCAGCGTAGATTAAGAGTAGGTTCAACTTAGATTCAGAGTAGGTTTAACGTAGATACAGAGTAGGTCTAACACAGGTACAAAGTAATATAAAGTAAATTTGACATGGGTACAAAGTAAATTTGACGTAGCTTCAAAGAAAATTTGACATATACAAATTAAATTTAACGTATGTACAAAGTAAATCTAACGCGGGTACAGAGTAGGCCTAGCGCAAATACAAAGTATACTAAACATAGACACAAAGTAAAGTTAACAGATAACATATATCCAGAGCAGGTTCATTGCAGACGCAGTCGGTTTTGCGTAGAGGAGCGGTAGCAGCCCCCTCCGTTCTCCACCGGAGCTCCAACGTGTAGTCACCGAGTGCTCCTCCTCAAGGCACGACGATTCGTTGATTCTGCACAGCATCGTGCACGAAGTTTAAGTAAAAATTCTCAATTAGTACGCTGACGGGACAGCGAGTTCAGGATCAGAGATGATTCAGACCTCGCTAACCCTACACTACCTCATACAAGCCCGTGTGTTTTCCGAAAGCGATCATTTTTTTCCGGTGTTCCGCTTCTGTGAGCAGGCGTTGCAGGTTGAACGGGGGGCTCAAGAAGGCTCGCCGGGCTGCCGCGAGTGCATCACAATCTACAAGTAAGTGTCTCAAGCTGATTGCCACTTGGTGGCAACAGGGGCATGGTGGTGCGTCCAGTCCCATGTCTACGTCCATTAGGTGGTTGTGAGTTATCCACGTATGTCCCGTGCATAGACGATTAATGAACACTTGATCTTTCCTATTAGAAAACCTGGTGTCCCACTCTCCCACGGATGGTTTAACTGCAAGCATATCTTGTCCACTTTGTTGCCTAGAGTCGTTCCATCGTGATGTTATACGTGAATTGATGACTTAGAACCAGTCTCGGTAATATATAGAGATGAATTGTTCTTGCTGGGTAGACACCCGTTTAGCGAGGGAATCTGCGCGTTCGTTTCCTCTTATTCCCGCGTGTCCAGGGATCCAGCAGAACTCGACCACCTGGCCCGCCTCGGACGTCGTGAATAGGGCGTGTTGCATTTTTCTTAGAGCAGGGTGATCAAAGTGCAGAGTTTTCAGCTGGGTGAGAACACTCAGTTTGTCTTAAAATATAACACTTTTGGGGTGGCGGTCGCTTTCTGTAAAGGAGATGGCCAGTTCGAGTGCGTGTAGCTCTGCAGAGAATATAGTGGCCTCTTGGGGTAGGGTGGCCGAACGCGAGGTCCCTTCGCTTATGGTGGCGGGTCCCACTCCGTCCGATGTTTTCGAGCCGTCAGTGTATATATGGCGGTGCTCGAATAAGAACAGGGATGGTGAAGAAGTTGAAAGACAGAGTGGATTCGCGTGTTCTGAGAGGGTTCGGGCACATGGAGAGGATGGATGAAAGGAGATTGGTGAAAAGGGTGATGAATGCGGAGGCGAGTGGTAGCAGGCCTCGAGGTAGACCGAAGTTTGGGTGGATGGATAGTGTGAAGCAGGCGTTAGGAAGGAGAGACATGAATGTGGAAGCAGCAAGAGAGTGTGTAATGAACAGGCGCAAGTGGAGAATGGTTGATTTTGACGCTGCTCTGATGGGCTTTCCCGCCCTTGGCATCTTGTTGTCGGAATGGTCGTGAGTGGGGGGGGCCCCGTCCACTATGACGCGGCGGGGGTAAACCATTGAAAACTGTCGGGCCCTGCTGCTGACGACGGATCCTCGGACTGCACTCGTGACCCAGAGTGTTTGTTGCGGGGGTACCGGCTGGACCCTTTAGCACAAAAGGGCTAGGTTGTGTAAGCGTGAGCGTGTGAGGGTGTGAGGTGCGCCTTGCCGTCGGCCACCCCCCTTTCTAAGGGATGCGGCCTAGTGTCTGTATCTGCATCAGAGTACTGTTCATCGAGTAGTCGTCAGAATTCTCGGCGGTACGTGTTGTTTGGGGTTGTTGCTTTGGGGTACGTCTTCAAATCTAGGTTGACCAGTGGTGGGCTGATCATCCACGTTGGTGTGTAGATTTGAAGAATTCGATAGGATAATGAGGGCTTGATTGCTTTGCGTCTGATGTTCAGCGAGGTTAGTAAGTTATCCACGCGTAGAGAAAAAGGTGGGCATATGTTCTTCGTAGCAGCAAAGAGGATTTAGTCAACAATGTTGGTGACGCCACTGAGTGCTGGGCTCGTTTGCAAGAACGTTCAGGGATTCGATGGGTGTGGAACGGAACGCACCGGTTGTGATACGCAGGGCGTTATTTACTATGATGGAGAGAGGTTCAAGGGTGGTTTTGGCTGCTGAACCGTAAACAATTGCTTCATAGTCAATGCGTGAGCAGAATTCCACTGTCTGACCCGTCTCGGTCAGCACAAAGAGATCGTGCTGCATTTTACGTAGAACGGGATGTTCGTAGTGCAGTGTTTTAAGCTGGGTGAGGACACTCAGACTCCGAGAATACGACGTATTTGGGAAGCGATGGGGTTTTGCAATAGATTTGGCTAGTTCGAGTGCGTGGAGCTCCGCAGAGAACACGGAGGCCTGTTGTGGGAGGGTGACCGAGAGTGGGATGTCCCCGCACACAGCGGCGGCTCTCACTCCATCCGCGGTCTTGGAGCAGTCAGTGAATATGTGGAGGTGCTCTAAATATTCTTCCTCAAGTAGTCTTAGAAATTCCTGCCGGTAAGCATTGGTTGGAGTAGTTGCTTTAGGGTACATTTGCAGGTCTAGGTTGGCCGGTGGTGGGCTGATCATCCATGTTGGTGTGTTAATTTGAAGGATTCGATAGGAAAATGAGTGCTTAACAGCTTTACGATTATAGTTTAGTGAGGGCAGCAGGTTGTCCACACGTAGGGAAGACAGTGGGCATATATTCTTTTTAGTCGCAAAAAGGCGCTTATCGGATATGTTGGTGATGTGACTGATTGCAGGGTTGTTGATTAGACTTCTAGTCTTAAAATATTATTGTAGTGAAAGTTTGTTTCGCCGAAGCGGAAGTGGAAGTTTGTTAGCGAGCACGTTAAGGGATTCGATTAGGGTGGAGCGGAACGCGCCGGTTGTGATACGCAAAGCATTGTTTGCGATGGTCGAGAGAGGGTCGAGAGTAGTTTTGGCTGCTGAACCGTAGACAACGGCTCCGTAGTCCATGCGTGATCGTATTATTGCTCTGAACAACGTCATTCCGGCGTCCATGTCGCCACCGAACTTCAGGGATGTCACCGATTGGATAAGACCCGTCGACCTTTTGCAGCGAGTCGCAAGAGCTGCGATGTGGGGCGCCGCGTGAATTTAGGGTTCCACACAGAACCCATCATTTTGTCGTTTCTTCGTATACTAGAGGTGTGTTGTGCAGTGTTAGGGCTGGTTTCAGGTGTAAACCGGGAACAAGGGTGAAGTGCACGCTTTAAATTTTATGGGGCGAGAATCGGAATCCGTTTAGGGAAGCCCAGTTTCCGACTAGGTTTAGGCACTTCTGGAGTTCATGTTGAATTGTTATGAGTCTGGGGTGTCCGTAGCTTATTTGTAGGTCATTCACGTATAGTGATGAGAGCAGTCTTCCGTCTCGGGGAAGAATGTCTGCTAACTGATCGATTTTGAGGATAAAAAGAGTGAAACTAAGGACGCTTCCCTGGGGGACGCCCATTTCTTGCGGATATAACTGAGACTGTGTTGCCAACCTTGACCCTGAAAATTCGGTTTTGTAGAAATTGATGGATGAAACGTGGTAGGCGACCTCTCAAACCTCTACGGTGAAGATCCTTCATGATCCCGTATTTCCATGTAGTGTCGTATGCTTTTTCAACGTCTAAAAATATGTACACCAAATGTTTTCTTCGGACGAAGGCCTGTCTAATGTCTGATTCTAGTCGTACGAGGTGGTCCGATGTGGAGTCGCGCTTACAGCCACCGCATTGGATGTTGTTAAGGCCTGCATGCATTTCGAGGTAGTCGACGAGGTGTGAGTTTATCATTCTTTCCTTATTCTTACATAGGACGTTAGTTATGCTGGTCTCTGTGAAATTTTTTGGGTTTGGGTATCGGGATAATTACGCATTCCCGCTATTGATTGGGAAAGAATGAATTTGAATACAACGTATTAAACACATTTAGTAGGTGTTGGAGAGCGTTGTCAGGAAGGTGTTTGATCATGTTGATGTGCACTCGGTCCGGACCGGGTGAGGTTTCACGAGTGTGGTCGATAGCATATTGTAGTTCATGGAGGGAGAAAGGTTCGTTGTAGAATTCTTAATTTGCGGAAGTGAAGTCGATATGCTCACTTTCTCTTAGGATCTTTTCCCGTTGGAAAGAAGCCGTATAATTTGTTGATTGTGATATTTGGCTGAAAGTCTGAGCTAGTTTGTTCGCGATGTCCGCGTATGAAGAATAGACAGTGTCTCCGTCCGACAGTATGTGGATAGGTCACTCGGGCGACCTTGGATACGCCTGGTTTTTCCCACACTTGGAAAAGAGGGGTGTTTCGATTGATTGTGGTAACTAATTGGGTCCAGCTTTCTTGCTTCTTCTTCACGCTAAGTTTGCGGAACACGGCAGTTTCCCTTTTCCAGGCTACTCGGTTCCTGGGAAACGTGCGAAACGGAAGGCCTCGTACATCCTTTCACGCTGGTCCATTGCTTCTTGTACCTCCGCGCACCACCAAGATTTAGGGAAAAAGGTTGAGGGTAAATATTGGGGAATGCGCGCGACAGCTGCACTTTGTAATTTCTCGTATAGATGTATGACGAGGTCGCGTTCTGAAATGTCTTCGGGGAGGCCCTCCACATCGTCCCATGCGACATGTGTCGAGTATTCCTCCCAGCTGGCTTTCCGGTAGTTGAATCGAAGTTCCTGTGCGTCGAAATTGTTTGGTCGGTTAGTAAAGAGCGACATGATCACTGGGTTGTGATCACTGTCATGTGTTGAAGGCAGGACTCCCCAAACGAGTTGAGGAGCTAAAGTGGGGGAACAAATTGATAAATCGATGACGGTTCCACTTTCAAGGGTGATTCGGGTGGGTTGTCCGTCGTTGAGAAGGACCATGTTGTGAGTGTCTATGGTGTTGGCCATTATCACTCCTCTGGGGTCTGTTCTCACGCATCCCCACACTTCGTGGTAGCTGTTGAAGTCTCCAAGGAGAAGTACGGGATGATGCAGTTGGTTAAGCAGATCGGTCATTAGAGCCTCCGTGAGGTCGTGGTTACGTGACGAGTAGATAGATAACACCGCAATAGGTCTTGAGATACATATCTTCACTGCGACAGCTTGGAGTTCTGTTCTCAGAGGGAAGAGGCGATGAGGTATGCTTTGATGGATCATAAGTGCCACTCCGCCATGTGCAGTCGCATTATTGTGACCTTCGCGACGGTGTATGACATATTGAGGGACTGTGAAGGTGGCTGTGTCACGGAGTTTGATCTCCTGGAGGCCTACCACCAAAAGTTTATAGGTGGAGATTTTCGTTAATAATTCAACGTTCTTGCTTCTAAGTCCCTGGCAATTCCACTGAAGTATTGTGTTGTTGTTAATTTCGGATTTATTTCACGCCCAAATTTCGATGATCTAGAGCGGTCGCGTGGTTTGTAGGAACTTTCGTGGTGTTCTTGTCTATGAGGCGCAGGTGTCCTAGATCGAGAGCGTACGCATGAGCGTCCGCTTTCTGTAAAACATGGTCTCCAATTCACTGCGTTCTCGGCTGTGAGTGCTCTTGTTGAAGGAGGAGTACGAGGAAGTACGATTTTTGTGTTTGTTTCTTAAGCGAGCGCGTTTCTCTTCTGTGGAGGGTTTTTTAAACAGTATGATGGGCTGAGTAGTAGTCGTTGAGATATTTGAGTCGAGTGCGATGCATGGTAGATCGATGGTTTCGGGTATCGGTTCTTCGTTGAAGATTTTCAACGCATCCTCGCGCAGGCGATGGTCGTTCTCACTTGTGAGATGTTCTGGTGTTGGGCATGTTAGCTGAGGGTTGAGTACCTCACTTTGTTTTTCGCTAGATGCGGTTGCAGTTAAGACGGTCAGAAGTCATTCAACGCTCTGATCGAGGCGAGCTGTGGTTTGTGGGATGCGGCTAATCTTTGTGCTTCGTGGCGAGAGGGTGTCGCGTATCCCGCGGTCATTGTCGGAGGAATCTTCGTCTTTTAGCCTTTTGATTTTCGGGTTATTGGACCTCTCCTCGTAGTCGACCGAGGCAGCCTACATCGCAATGCTCTCCTGGACACTGGTAGATTCATTGCTTGGGACGCCCGCCTTAATTACGGGGGTGGTCGCTGGGCTGGTTGTGGTATTGTTAGTACAGGAGAGGGGTGTTGGGGTCATGGTAATAGTTTGTGTTAACGCTACGCGACTGTTATCTGGTGGGGTAGATTTAGTTATGGATTTAAATGCTTAGGAGTTATTTAAATTACGACAGTTTGGGTTTTCGTCGTAAGAGATTTGGATGGCTTGTTTTCGTGTGAGTCTGCGGTCATTTTGTATGATTGTCATTGTTTTTTAGTTCATCTGCTTTGGACAGTCGCGGTCGCCTTCCTCATGGAGGCATGAGCAGTGGTAGCAGTTAGGTTGGTGGGCTGTGCAGTCCTCTCGGTCATGCTTGCCGGCGCACCTTACAGCGTTGGGGTATGTACTGCTGGCAGTATTTGATGACGAGGCCGTATTCCAGGCATTTTTTGCACATTGCAGGCCATGTCACCACTGGGTAAGTTTTTTTTTTCCCGGTTCACCGGGGATTGCTATGAATTCTGGTGTGTCACGTCTTGGGAAAGTGATTTGATATGCGGTGGTGTGGATGTTTCGTGGTTTGTTCCGTTCTGCTAGGGAAACGTTGGTGACTCCATAATCCTTTGCTAAACCTGCTGCTACAGCCTTTAGGTCAGTTTTGGGAGTGTAGTTGGAAGTATATATAATTAGTCTTGTAGCATTGAAGAACGGATGTATTTCGACAGTTACTTTGTGTTTGTCTATTTTGTTAATCCTTTGTATAGCGTTACTTTGCTCGATATTTACGACGTGGGCCAGATACTTCTTTCCCTGTAGGTTTATGTTTATCGGTCTGCCCTCAGTTGTTTGGAGAGCGAGTTCACCATGGTGAACGGGTTCATTGCGGGAGCAACTTTGTTTGCTCTGCTATCTACAAGCGTTATGAGGAAGTGGGTAGGGGATGATGCTGATCTTCTCCCCAAGGTGGGAGGGTCAGCCATGTGGAGAGCGAATCGCTGCCGCAGCCTCTCGTCGTCCGACTTTGTGCTCAGTTTGGTATTGCAGGATCTCCCTCTCAGTCTTGTCCTGGGAGCAGTCTTCGTGTCCCGTAGGGTGGCAGTTTACTTTGCAGTAAAAGCAGTGAGGTTCTTCAGATGGGCACGACAGGGGATTGTCCCTGTTATCGTGATCGTCTTGGCAGCAGTGTGAGCATCTTTTTTTACCGTGACTATCTCGGCTCGTGTGTCCGTATTTCTGGCATTAAAGCATCGCGTCGGACGTCTTTCGAAGGGTTTAACCTTGATTTTGGTGTCAAAGAAAGGTATGTCTGTGTGATTAGGTGGGGTGGGGCAATCGAATTTAAGCAGAAGGGCCGTGGTTGTGTTTTTTCTTGGTTTGATTTTTGGTGCGATTTTCACTTCAACTATACATTCCTCGTATTGGACTAGTCCGGTAATGAATTCGTCGGTTTCATCACTCGGGAGACCCTCGATGTAAATCAGGCCTGAACTCATGGAAAAAGTTGGATGTGGTATGATTTTGATAAGCTTTTAGCATATTCTGTTTTTGGAGAGTATAGTGTCACTTTGAAGTTCTGTGTCTACTATAATGGTGAAGCTATCGTCACCACTGGCGGTGATGTTGAGAATTGGACGGCCAGTCATGAAGCCCAGTTCTTCTCGTAGTTTATATGGGCAAATATCTGGTCTGTCATTAACATTGAATGTAATTTTCAAGTGTTCGGGGAATTTAGGGCCGTTGTTGAATAGGTTGTGGTCATCAAATCGTGTGTATTGTCTTCACTTTACGTTTTTTTGTGTTTGGGCGTTACGAGTTTCGGCTGGGAGGAGAGCGATGTTATCAGAGAGGTCAGAGGTGGAAGCACACGAACAAGTTACGGGTTCCCTGGCCTCTATCCTCTTCATCAGTTCATCCAGTCGGGCATTCATAGTTGCACAAAGGTTCTCGAGTTTAGTGAGGCGTTCGCCGACTTCACTGGAGGGCGCCGAGCAGTCCTCAGTCTCCAGCTCGGGAAGGCCCATCATTTTGCATATCTTGCCCAGGGTATTCCGCATTCCGGTAACATTCGCGTCCAGCTTCGAGACGCGTTCATTTGTGTCGTCGATTACGACCTGAGTCAGGTCTCCTGTCGTCGAGGAACTTCTGAGGGGTTCGTCTTCCTTTCTTGCAGACTGGTTTGAGTGCGTCGCTCTGGAGTGGCTGTCAGCCTCTCTCCGATAGGGCATGGTTTTGCCCATTGTTTGATCCCCGGCTTCTACCCGGGGTTCTGGGTAATGAAGGTGGGGGCTCCTTTAGATTTATTTATATTGTATATACGAATATATACAATAAATTAATTCTTAAATTTACTCTTAAAATTAATCTGAAATCTATTGTGTTCTTTTAAGATTTTTATGCTCTTATTAGATTTATATATATATATATATATTTTCAATTGGTTTCGATTTTAAATTCACAAGCCCCAGGGTCAGTGGGTTTTGATTTGATTTTGGCCTCATTTCCACAAGAGCCTCAACGTGAGTCATAATAGGCTCCTCCGTAGGGCTCAATGGTCATGGATTCCAATAGGCTTGCACACCTCTGTGTGCAAGAAAAACAACGTTGTCAAAGCCAAACTATCTGAACATTTTAGTCGTGTCAGACGCAGGCTGGTGCGCACAAGACTAACGTTAAGACAAAACGGACCTCTGCTTTCAATCATTTAGAACTTCATGAGTAATATGTATGCGCGCTAGTGCGTACAGGTAGCATCGTCGAGATTGGTACAAGGTTTACGGCTACACAGACAAAGTAAGCTCCGACAGCAACGCAAAACGATGTTTACAGCTATGCGGTCTAGTTCAGTTAATGTACATTTTATGTATCCAGGAAAGATAAAAACACAGACGAAACGAATCGAATTCCCGCCTCCAGCCCCCTAAAACTTCAAGAGTAATATGTACGCACGCCAGTGCGCACAGATAGTATCGTCGAAATTGGTACAAGGTCTACGGCTAAATGGACAAAGTCAGCTTCGACAGCAACGCAACACGAGGTTCACAGCTGCGCGGTCCAGTTAAATTACAGTAGTTTTCATTTTTCATGTAAGATGAAGACTCAGACAAAACTAATCCTGCCTCCAATCATTTAGCAGTTCAAGAGTAATATGTACGCACGCTAGTGCGCACAGGTAGCATTGTCGAGACCGATACGAGGTTTAAGGATACACGGACAGAGTTTGCTCCGACAGCAACACATCACAGTACATTTTATTTGTATGAGCAAGATAGACGAAATGAAATCCCACGCCTCCAATCATTTAGAACTTCAAGAGTGATATGTACGCACGCTATAAGCGTACAGGCAGCATCGTCGAGTCTGGTACAAGGTTTACGGCTACAAGGACAAAGTCAGCTCAGACAGCAGTGCAATACAATGTTTACAACTACACGGCCTAGTTCGGTTACATTACAATTTATTTATTCAGTAAGATAAAGACTCAGAAAAAACGAATAGCTGTCTCCACCCCCTCAGAACCTCAAAGAGTAATATGTTCGCACGCCAGTGCCCACAGGTAGTATCGTCGAAATTGGTACAAGGTCCACGGCCTCACGAATCAGATCAACTCCAACCGCAACGCGTCACAAGGTTTATAGTTTCGCGGCAAAGGTCAATCACAGACATTGCATATGGTCCGCACACGCGCGAGCGAGCGCAGACTGAAAAAAAACGTTCATTCACAAAATCACAAACAGGAGCTCTCGCAGAAGTATACTAGCATTACTTCATACGACAGAATTGTGGAACGTGAAGAGGAAAGAAAGGGCAAGTTCATCATGGGCTAAAAACTGCTCAGATTTTTATCATCGCACTTATTGTTCAACGAAAAAGGGTGGGGAAGCAGAGGTCCCTTGTGTCCCGAAAGAGCCCGATGAGCCCCGGAGGGTTACCCAAGTCCCCCGAGCTCCCCGGGTCCATCGAGTCCCCTCGTCTCAGCTCATCTCGGCTTGTATCAAATCATTTCGGCCATTTTCGACTCGTCGCGACCAACTCGACTCGTCTCAACATGTTTCGACTGATTTCGACACACCTCGACCAGCCTCGGCGCGGCTCTCCCCCTCTGCGTCAGCAATGTTGTGGACTGTAATAACTAATTTATCTACTCAAGCACTCCACAAATAAACATTCCTCTGTGTATGGGTTTTACAGTATAGGGAGGGGGGAGCAGAGGTTCCTGGATTTAGAAGGGCCTCAAGAGGGTCCCACAGCTTCCCAAAAGGGTCCCACAGTGTCTCAAGGGTGTCCCAAAGGGTCCCAGAAGAGTCCAAGTGGATCCCGTCAAATCCTCCTGGTCTTCCAAGTCCCCCGGGTTCCCGAAACCCCGGGTCCTCCGAGTTGCGCGGGTCTTACGAGTACCCCCCATTCCCTGGGTCACCTAGTCTCAACCCACCTCGATAAATTATAAACAAAGTAAAATTTATCATCATGGAAAAAGGCAGAAATAAATAATAGAGCACACGACATAAGAAAAAATAAAATACTAAACTAATGTGTTTATGATCTATGAAATGAATAACCATTCATGCACCCCAAATAGGGTCAGTGGGGGCTCACCTTTTTGTGCACCTAAGGTGGGGTGTAGCTACAAACTGAAAGGGAAGGACGGTGGAGGGATCATTTAAATCGAAATATATATACACAAAGGGACAAATAAATATAGGTGTTTAACGAGGACACCGCGGGAAGGCGAGTTAGCCTGGGATACCCCCAGGGGGTACTCCTCTGAGGTGCCTTATTTCTCTCGCTCAAAATAGATGATAGTCGATCTCTTCAATTTAGTTGAAAACTTACACCTTGACGAGACGATATTCGGTCTCGGAGCGATATTCGGCTTAGAGCGGTGACCGGCTCTTATTTTGATACAGCAAACAAATAAGCTTCTTTACCCTGGAAACTTGCTAACTTTGGAGCTTAGACGCAAAGAACAGTATGCGGTGTTAATTTCAAACTCAGTTAGTTGTCCGTCATTGGTTACGAGACTGCCTTTGCACAAAGCTAGTTACAGGACGGATGTATTTCAAATGTAATATTGAGTTAGTTTGTGTGGGTAATCTTTTGAATAGCGTTACTTTGCTCACGTTCTGTGACGTAGGCCAGATATTTCTTCCCATGTCGTTGTATTTCTTTCGGTTTTCCTCCTAGTTCTTCGGTGAGGGACGTCATCATTATAAATGGATTAGTTGAGAGGGCAACTTTGTTTGCACCACTTTCGTTGAACGTTATGAGGAAGTGGGTGAGAAATGGTGCCAATCTTCTCTCTCGGGTAGGGGAATCATTTTGGGAAGAGCGCATTGAGACTAAAGCCTCTCGTCGCCCGACCCCGTGATCTATCCGGTGGAGGATCGCTCTCTCCCTCTCCTCCTCTGGGCAGTCTACTTGGCAATAAAAACAGTGCTGTTCTTCGGATTGGCATGACTGGGGATCTTTCCGGTTGTCGTGGTCGTCCTAGGAGCAGTATGGGCATCTTTGTTTACCATTACAGTTTCCTCTCGTGTGTCCGTATTTCTGGCATTTAAAACATCGCATCGGACGTCTCTCAAATGGTGTAACCTAGGTTTTGGTGGATATTTTGGTGGAGTAGGGCAGTTTAATTCTAGTACTAGGGCTGTGGTAGTCTCTCTTTTTGGTGTGATCTTCGGTGCGACCTGTGCTTCGACAACGCAGTCCTTGTTTTGAACGATTCCAGTGATGTACTCTTCGATTTCCTTCTTCGGGATATCTTCAACGTAAATCAAACCTGAACTTGTTGAGAAAGTAGGGTGTGGCACTATTTTGCATGGCTTTCCACAGTCTGTTTTTGTAGAGAATCGTGTCACTTTGAAGTTTTGTGTCTACTCTGATGGCAAAGCCTTCGTCGCCACTGGTGGTGACGCTCAGGACTGGGCGGTCAGTGAAAGAGCCCAGCTCTTTTCGTAGAGTGTATGGACAAATATCCGGTCTGTCGTTGGCGTCGAACGTGATCTTCGGGTGTTCGGGAAAGGTATGACTATTGTTGCACAAGTTGTGTTCATTGAATGGCGTGTATTGCTTTCTCCTTGCAGCCCTTAGAACTCGGTTGGGGTTTTTGTGAGGTGAAGAGTTGTCGAAGTTGTCGTCGGACGTAGAGGTGGAGGTACTTGTGTAAGTTGCGGGTTCTTTAGTTAGTTTGTTATTTACTAGTTCGTAGATATGGAGGAAAATGGTCTTGACATGACCCTCTAGTCTCGTTAGACGGTCGTCAATTGTGCTAGGTTCTGCGGCGAAAACTCCTGCTTCCTGTTCAGAGAGGCCGGCTGCTTGGCTAAGCAGATTCAATATTTTCTGGACGTTCTTGGTCAACTTGCCGATGCGGCTGTCTCTCCGGTCGTTTGCCGCCGAGGTGGTGCTGGTCATCTTAGCGAGGCTGATGTTCTTGACCGTTGTAATCTTGGTCTTCGGTGCTCTGGAGGGGATGATGGTCCCTCCTAAATAGAGTTTTTTTCTACTCCCCATCAGCCCCCTGGCTCGCGTTAGGGGTCAGGGAGTTAACTTTAGAGGCCTCTTTACCGGCTTTATCGAGTTTGAATTACTTTAATTTAAATTATCACAAGCAATGCAAGCAAACGTGCGACTTCAGGTCCCAGCACAAACTAGGAACCAGCCTGTGATATCTAAGGGGTTCTCGGTTAATAATCAGTATGTGACCAAACGCAGATACAGATGCAGACACTAGGTCGCATCCCCCAGAAAGAGGGGTGGCTGACGGCAAAGCGCACCTCACACAAACACAACTTGGCACTTTTGTGCTAAAGGGTTCAGCCGGTACCCCCGCAACATACACTCTGGGTCACGTGTTTAGTCCGATGATCCGGTCGTTAGCAGCAGGGCCCGACAGGTTTCACTGGTTAACCCCCGCCGCATCATAATGACCGGGCCCCCCCACCCACGACCATCCCAACAATGGGATGCCAAGGGCGGGAAAGCACATCAGAGCAGCGTCAAAACCAACCATTCACAACCATTCTACACACACGCATGTTCATTGCCCGCTCTCTCGCCACCCCCACATTCATGTCTCTCCTTCCTAACGCCTGATGCACACCATCCATCCACCCAAACTTCGGTCTACCTCTAGACGTGCGACCACTCGCCTCCGCATTCATCACCCTTTTCACCAATCTCCCTTCATCCATCCTCTTCATGTGCCCGAACAATCTCAGAACACGCTAATCCACTCTATCCTCCAACTTCTTCACCATACCTGTTCTGATTCGAACAACGTCGTTGGTGATCCGGTCTCTCAGCGTTACTCCAGCCATGCTCCTCAAACATTTCATCTCGAAAATATTCAACCTTCTCTCCTCTGCTCTCACCCCCTAAGTCTCAGCTCCGTAGGAGGGACAAGAAAACCCTCTTACAGCCCTCTCATTGCTTCCATCCCCAACGTCCTACAGCTCATTACTCTTTAGTGCACCCAACACTTTACATCCCTCCATCACTTCAGTGTCCACTAGTTCCGTTATCTCCACATGGGAGCTCAGATACTTGAAAACTGAATTTCCTCCAAGTGCACTCCATTTATGGTAACACTAATTTTGCTCGCATCGACAGTCCTCGAGCATCTAATTACTCTACTCATACCCACGTTCACTCGAAGCTTCCTCCTCTCACACACTCTACCAAACTCAGACACCAGCCTACATAGCTTCTCCTCTGAACCCTATTATGACTCACGTTGAGGCTCAGGTGGAAATGAGGCCAAAATCAAATCATTCTCCTCTGAATCCGCAACCAGAACCGTATCATAAGCAAATAGCAGCTGGCTCAACTGCCAATTCTGCCCATTCGCTTCCAACAGTTCCAAGCCACGACCCAGCAAACTCGCGTTCACCCCCCTGACCACTTCATCCAAATAGAGGTTGATTTTTTATTTTATTTGGGCCTCATTTCCACCAGAGCCTCAACGTGAGTCATACTAGGCTCTCCCGTAGGGCGCGACCGTCGTTGATTCAGGTAAGTTCGCACGGCCTCGCGTGCGAAAATATTAGTCTTGTCAAGATGAAGTCAGTCCATATTTCAATTGTGGCATATTCGCGTACTAGAGCGTACGAGAGAGTAAGGAGTTAATGCGTATTTTCGTGAAATGTGTTGTTATTTCTGTGCGTAATAGGGTGGAGAGACCACCTCATTTGCACAGGTGTTTGTGGTTTAGACAGCTTTGTATAGTCCAGTGTATTTTCCGAAAGCGATAAGCAATTCACAGTAGGTTGGGTCCGGGAGTAGGCTTTGTAGGTTGCACGGGGGATCTAGGAACGCTCGTCGGGCTGCCGCAAGTGCGTTGCAATCCATCAGTAAGTGTTTCACGCTGATAGCCACTTGGTGGCAACAGGGGCAAGGTGGTGCGTTTGGTCCTATGTCGACATCCATCAGGTGGTTGTGAGTTATCCACGTGTGTCCCGTGCACAAGCGGTTGATGAACACTAGGTCTTTTCTGTTGGTGAACTTCGTTTCCCATTCTCCGACTGAGGGTTTGACTGAAAGCATCTTTTGTCCACTCTGCTGAAACATTTCATCCCATCGGGATGTTATATGGGCGTTGATGATAGGGAACCAGTCCCGGTAATGTGTTGCAAAAAATTGTTTGATTTGATTTGGGCCTCATTTCCACCAGAGCATCAACGTGAGTCATAATAGGCTCCCCCGTAGGGCGCGACCGTCGTTGATTTAGGTAAGTCCGCACGGCCTCGCGTGCGATAATATTTGTTTTGTCAAGATGAAGTCAGTACATATTTTAATTGTGGCATAGTCGAGTACTAGCGCGTACGAGAGAATATAGAGTTAATGCGTATCTTCGTAAAATGAGTTGTTGTTTCTGTGCGTAATGAGGTGGAGGGACCACCTTATTTGCACAGGTGTTAGAGGTTTAGACAGCTTCGTATAGTCCGGTGTGTTTTCCGAAAGCGATAAGCAATTCACAGTAGGTTGGGTCCGGGAGTAGGCTTTGTAGGTTGCACGGGGGATCTAGGAACGCTCGTCGGGCTGCCGCGAGTGCGTTACAATCCATCAGTAAGTGTTTCACGCTGATAGCCACTTGGTGGCAACAGAAGCAAGGTGGTGCGTTTGGTCCTATGTCGACATCCATCAGGTGGTTGTGAGTTATCCACGTGTGTCCCGTGCACAAGCGGTTGATGAGCACTAGGTCTTTTCTGTTGGTAAACTTCGTTTCCCATTCTCCGACTGAGGGTTTGACTGGAAGCATCTTTTGTCCACTCTGCTGCCACATTTCATCCCATCGGGATGTT
>SDVV010000378.1:0-32747 GCA_016164225.1 Gammarus roeselii | reverse complement strand
CCTCTGCGCCAACAATCCGCAGACTGTAATGGTTAATTGTTCTACTCATCCATCGCACAAACATTTTTCTGTGTAAGGGTTTTACAGCGCTGGGAGGGTGGAGCAGAGGTTCCAGGATTCAGAGGAGCCTCTTTAGGGTCCCACAGTTTCTCAAAAGGCTCCCAAAGGGTCTCAAGGGAGTCCCAAAAGGCCCCAGAAAGATACAAGTGGACCACCCCAAATCCACCTGGTCTCCCAAGTCCCTCGGGTTCCCGAAACCCGGGTCCTCGAGTCCCGCGGATCCCACGAGTACCTCCTCTCCCTGGGTCACCTCCTCTCAACCAACCTCGCTACATATAATAATAATGATAACAAATTCAAAATTTATCACCATGAAAAAAGGGCAGAAAAAATAATAGAGCCCAAGCAAGAAAAAATAATAAATACTAAAATAAAGTGTTAATGATCTATAAAATGAATAAGCATCCATCCATCCCAAACGGAAATGTTGTTGCTAAATCGTAATGGTGCTTGTGATGCACGTATAATGTGTTTAGTGTTATTAGGATAATGTAGGATCAATTGAGGACCTCCACAGCCTATCCACTGTGCCTAATTTTCAATATGTCTTTGAAGGAGGGTTCTTTACCTCATTTGTGGAAATTATCTAGGGTTGTTCCCTTGTACAAAGCCAAATCTCGATATGACCCTCTAAATTATCGCCCCGTGAGTTTGACTTCAGCTTGCTGCACGTCAATGGAGCGTATAATAGCTTCTCATTTGACATCCTACTTGCAGGCTAAAGGGATTTCTGAAGATCAGTTTGGTTTTCAGAAGGTCAGGTCAACTGAGGATCAGCTCTTACTCACTTATGGAGATATGTCTCGGTGGGCGGACCAGGGTTTGATGTTGTGTACCACTATGTGTTGTTGCAGAAGTTGCTGTGTCTGGGGGTTTCCACTCAGCTGCTGTTCTGGATAACTAGTTTCCTGACTGCCAGGGAAATGAGAGTTGTTTGTAGGGGAGCAGTTTGTGGTCCTAGGGCCGTTAGCAGTGGTGTGCCACAGGGTTTAGTACTGGGCCCGATATTGTTTCTTATTTATGTCAACTTCATCTCCTCATCGGTGTCATGTGGGGTTAAAGCCTTTGCTGATGATTTTAAATTAAACTTGCAGTTTAAAAAAAAGGCTTGGGTGACATAAGTCATCCTTGCAACGGGATTTAAATCTAATTCATGATATGGCCTCATCTTCGAACTTGATGTTGTATGCAAGCAACTGTGTTTTTTCCGTGGAAACTTTGGTTGAACCTGGGTGATGATGTTCAGTATAGTTTGGGTGGTAATCCTTTGTCATTGCTGATAGCAAGTTGAAATTTCATAGTCAAATTCATGCTGTAGTAGAAGAAGCTTCAGGTCTGGCTAACAACTTACTGATGTCCACTGTTAACAGGAGTTCAGACTTCATGGTATCACTTTTTGTGTCGCATATCCGTCCTATACTTTACTTTTGTTTGTGTGTTTGGAATTCGGAGTTTATTGCTTATCTGAGGATGCTGGAATCTGTTCAGCGTCGTTGGACTAAGAAGGTTAGAGGACTTGCGGATATGTCCTATGCAAATCGCCTGTCAAGCTTGAATTTGTTTTCAATTAATATGGGGCTGGTGAGATCCAATCTCATTAAATACTACAAAACATTTTCTGAAGATTATGTTGAAGGCAGTGTTGATGTGGGGTTGTCAGGAATGTTTACCGCTACTCCTGATGCTCGTACCTGCGGCTACGGGTTGAAACTTCATCATCCACGATGCACAACAAATGTGAGGAAGCGTTTCTTTAATTGTAGACGAATAGCCTTGTGGAATTCTTTGCTGGCGGATGTTGTTCATTCTCCTACAGTTTCTAGTTTTAAAAGTGGTTTTCTGTCTTCAATTCCACATTTTATTTTATTTTATTATGACTGATTGAAGTTTTTTTTATATAGTCATTTTGGTGACTGGTATGAACAAATATATCTATTTAGTTTGCTTGTTGATCTTATTTGGGTGCGTGCATTTGTTGGAAGTATGTATGTAGCTATACCATTGTTTGTTGTATTGTGTACCTATGTATATAAATGTATTTATGTTTTTTCTTGTGTTTTTCTAGTCGAAAGTTTTGTCTTTCATGTTGTTGTTTTTCTTGTGACTAGTATGCACACTTACGGTCGCATTGTCTTCACCTGTCGTCCCAGGCTTTCCCTGTGCATTGCAGGTTCGGTTCCTTGTCTGACCTCGTGGCGGGGATCGTTGCGGGAGGCGGAGGCTCCAGGTACGGATTGCTAGGATCGATCTTTGGACCTTTGCTCTTCCTTATCTACAGTAATGACATTATTAACACATCGAGACATGTTGTCCTTGGTCCATTTTGGAGATGATAGTACATTGTACTTACAATTACAAATATGCACTATCAAATGTTCCATATCACAATCTGGTTCATATCTTGTAAGTTTACACTAAATGTCTACAACACGCAGATTGTGATATTTCCATGAGGAAAATATCCTAACCTGCATCAACCAATTGCAACTGTAGCACGAAGTTCCTCTGTATTTAATAGTGGACGAGACTTACCAGAAAGATATTGTTTAATTTTTAGCAGATAAATTATTCAAATCGTGTGGCATTACACAACAATAAAAAATATCTGACTTCTGCGGAAGGAATTTGTACATCAGTCTCCTTTATCCCTTTCTGAGTCAGTGCATTCTTCTACTTGCAAAACAAAATCCCACCATTCTTAGTCGAAAGGGTGTCACCATTACATTTAACTTTGATAATGATAATTTCGTAATATATAACAATATGTATAAAATTTATAGATTAGATTGTCAAGGCATTCTAGCATAGTTGCTTCCGTTTTCCACCGGAATCCCAACACGAAGTTAATGCAGACTCCTCTGTAGAGCACCTTTCTAATATAATATTTTTAACTAACGAATTTCACATTTCACCGAGTCTCTACACAATCACAATTTTCTAAAATGAAAAGCTGCTATAATTTGGGATTAGATTGCTAGATTTATGGATGAGTAGCATTATAGGTATATCAACCGAAAATAAAAATTATACATGTTAAACTTGTACATGCAAAGATTCTTGATCAGTAATTTACTTCCTCAGTGCAATTTATCATGTCAATTATTTGCTATTCATCGGTATCATTTACTTTCAATCAGTTTTTTCCAATATCATAAACACAGAATTCCGGTTATGTCGTCATATGTTATGATCAGACTCCGATAGCACATATATTTGGAAACATCGCTAACCGAACATTACTACAAAGAACTGCGTTGTGTATGTCCCGAGAAACTGTAGGTCTTAGGCCTGTTAACCCTAGCTCAAGTTACATGAAGAAATCCCTTGCCTTACATATTTTTTCGCTCCCCGTCCAAAAGCAGGTGGTCCCCCCATATGGATTACATGACGTGGGAGACGTTGAAGAGTGGAGGGCCATGTGGGCATCCTGTAAAACTCGACGAGTCAGCATTGTATGGACTAGATCCAATAACAAAGAGGAGCTGTGTTTCACACTGTTGAGCTCAGGGTTATCGTATCTAGATCCAATAACAAAGAGGAGCTGTGTTTCACACTGTTGAGCTCAGGGTTATCGTATATTGTGAACAGAAAGATGGAAGGAGCCTGTAAATTAGTTAACGGCCTAAGTTTATTTTCTATGCCAATAAGACCAAGGCTTCAAGACACCACGCCTCTTTGAGGAGGGGCCCAAGCGGTGAGGGGTTTCTTTATCGGATTTGATTTGGGGCTCATTTCCACCAGAGCCTCAACGTGAGTTATAATAGGCTTCCCCGTAGGGCGCGACCGTCGTTGATTCAGGTAATTCCGCACGGCCTCGCGTGCGAAAATATTAGTTTTATCAAGATGAAGTCCGTACATATTTCAATTGTGGCAATTCGCGTACGAGAGAGTAAAGAGTTAATGCGTATCTTCGTAAAATGAGTTATTTCTGTGCGTAATGAGGTGGAGAGACCACCTCATTTGCATAGTTGTTTAAGGTTTAGACAGCTTCGTATGGTCCGGTGTGTTTTCCGAAGGCGATAAGCTTTTTACGGTAGGTTGGGTCCGTGAGTAGGCTTTGTAGGTGGCACGGGGGATCTAGGAACGCTCGTCGGGCTGCCGCGAGTGCGTTGCAATTCATCAGTAAGTGTTTCACGCTGATAGCCACTTGGTGGCAACAGGGGCAAGGTGGCGCGTTTGGTCCTGTGTCGACATCCATCAGGTGGTTGTGAGTTATCCACGTGTATCCCGTGCACAAGCGGTTGATGAACACCTGGTCTTTTCTGTTGGTGAACTTTGTTTCCCATTCTCCGATTGAGGGTTTGACTGGAAGCATTTTTTGTCCACTCTGTTGCCACATTTCATCCCATCGGATTGATTGATTTGGGCCTCATTTCCACCAGAGCCTCAACGTTCATCCCATCGGAATGTTATATGGGAGTTGATGATAGGGAACCAGTCCCGGTAATGTATTGCAAAAAATTGTTCGTGGTGAGTAGATGCCAGTTTAGCAAGCGAGTCCGCTAATTCGTTTCCTCTAATTCCCGCGTGCCCGGGGATCCAGCAGAATTCCACTGATTGACCCGTCTCGGACATCACAAAGAGATCGTGCTGCATCTTACGTAGAACTGGATGTTCATAGTGCAGTGTTTTAAGCTGGATGAGGACACTCAGACTGTCTGAGAATACGACGTATTTGGGGAAGCGATGTGTTTTTGCTATAGAGACAGCTAGTTCGAGTGCGCGAAGCTCCGCAGAGAACACGGAGGCCTCCTGTGGGAGGGTGGCCGAGAGTGGGGTGTCCCCGCACACAGCGGCGGCTCCCACTCTTCCTTATTGGAGGATCACTTCAAACACATAAACAAAGCCGTCCCATATTATTTCAGGGTGCAGATCTAAAGTGTAGATCACATCTCATTCCATTAACTGAGGCTTTGGGTGGAGGTGAGACTGATTTAGGACAGCGACCAACATTCAACATCTCATATTTAGATGCGTCTGATTCTACTTAGAGGTGTGTAATAATTACGCAGTTCTTATGTTCCGTGTTTTGTATCCCCCTACAGGGTGGGCGCTGCGCTAGGCTTTCGCTTTTCGCTTTCTATTCTTCGTTTCACGCTTTACGCTTACTACACCTCTTTTGCTATTCGTTTAAACTTTTGTTCCGTTGGGTCCGTTTATATTTGAAATCAGTGTTTAGTGCTCTATTGATAGTCGATCTGTTGACATGTTACTTAGTTCTAAATTAAAAATAATATTATAAAACTCGTTTAATCATTTGTACTTTACATTTCTACCTGATAATAAAAAACGTAAATTGAAGTACATAACACACATCGGAACCTGTTAAACTTGATTTGACCCTCATTTCCACTTGAGCCTCAACGCGAGTCATGGCAGGCTCCCCGTAGGGAACGAACCAGTTATATTATCAGTTCTTTTTAATAGCTCATGGAAATACTCTAATGCTGCGCTTATGTAACCTGTCATGATAGCAATGTAAGAAATTTTTAATTCTGTGATTAGTGTCCAAAACATTCATGAGTAAATGTTATATACAATCCCGCTTAGGACACTACATACTCTTAGTTTCTTCAAGGTCGGTGTTAACAGTTAGTCATAACTGAGAAGTCAGTCAGTATAAGGCTTTCATTGATTTTTTTCCAATATCATTAGTAACGTTCTTTGATTTTGACATATTGAAGAATTAACAACAGAGGGTCCGCCAGAAATATCCGTTGATAGGTGGAACACAAATTTAATGCTATTGAGTAACATTACTCATTAGTTAATAGCAAGTAATTTATTGCTATTGAGTAACATTACTCATTAGTTAATATCAAATAATTCAATGTTGTTGAGTAACATTACTTATTAGTTAATATCAAGTAATTTAATGCTATTGAGTAACATTACTCATTAGTTAATATCAAGTAATTTAATGCCCTTGAGTAACATTACCCATTAGTTAATATCAAGTAATTTAATGCTATTGAGTAACATTACTCAGTAGTTAATATCAAGTACAATAAAGTAGCAAACGTTGTCTTCAAAACAGCACACGCTGACGAGGACTTGCTACATATCATATGTATTGTGATAGTCTGAATTTTTCAACCCATAATTCTTCGCCAGCTGTCAGTAGGAAAAAAAATATTGGCAAAACTTCGTAAGAAATTTTTAATCAAAAATAAGAATCTTCAAAACAAGAATTCATCGAAAAAATTTCCATTTCAAAATTCAAGCAAAACAGGATCAGCGTTATAACTTTCATTCAATTATTTATTAATCAATCAGTCATAAGAGTTCCACCGCCTTCTAGCAGTGAAAGTATAACAATCTTAAGTGATAAAACAAAGAGAATCGTATCCAACATGTATCACTCTTTTCAATCAAAAAAAAATATTGCTTATTTTCTACTCTGTTCATTGCCGGAAATTAGTAATCTTAATCAATAAATGAAATGTCACGAGCCTTCAAATGAGGTTGGATTTGGTTTGAGCCTCATTTCCACCGGACCTTCATATGAGGACAAACATGCTATCTCAGGATCAGATTCTCGTGTAGCTAGATACACGTAAAGTTCGGTTTATAGAGAGCGCAAGCAAGAGATGACACAGTTCAAGAATTGACCTTACAGAGAGAGCAACGCAAAGAGATGCCACAATTCAATAATTGTTTTTAAATGAAGTCATACCGGTAAACACGTCCATTGCGAGTAAGCCGCAGGGTTGCCGAAGCCTCACTTCGAAAGTATTGATAATAAGAACGCATGATTTCTAGATTCTCATGAGTACAATACGCGTCACACCCACGTTATGTGATCGTCCTGCACTAGGTTAATGATCGTGACAACGCACCGCATACCGAGGCTAGGGGGCACTCAACAAATATTTAGCCGCAGTCGTAGTTCAAATAAGAACGGGGATGATGAGGAAGTTGGAGGACAGTCGATTCACGCGTACTGAAGTGGTTTGGATACATAATGAGAATGGATCGTGAAACGGGTTATGAAAGCGTTGGTGAAAGGACGTAGACTTAGATGAAAAGCGAATCAGTTTAGATTAGATTAAGGGCTTATTTCCGCCGAGGAAGACCGGAGTTTGGGTGGATGAATGGCGTGAAGCATGCGTTTGGGAAAAGAAACATCAGTGTGTAGGTAGCGATAAAGCGTGTAATGGATAGGCGTGAGAGTAGCATGCTTGTGTATGGATGAGTTTGACCACGGCTCTGATGTGCTTTCCTGCCTTTGACGTATCGTTGAGAAACGGGATGGACGTCGGTGGGGAGAGGCCGGCAATTATGAAGCAGCAGGGGTAAACCAGTGGAAGCTGCCGGGCCCTGCAGCTGACAATGATATCGACCTCACTCCTGACTCGAGGTGAGTGTCGCGTGGCCCTGGCCGGACATAAGCATTAATGAGCTGATATTTTGTTGTATGCGTGTCAGTGCATAAGATGAGAGTAAGGTACGTCTCGCCGTCGGCCACCCTTCTTTCAGTGATTCAGCCTTGCGCCTTCATTTTAATAAAAAATTATAAGATAGCACTAATGAGCCTGGAGGTAATCAATTAATAACGATTTGGTTGGAAATTAAGATAATAAATTTATATAACACAATAATTATTTGTAAAATATAAGAATATCTATCTGCTGTCAACAGCACTAAATAATTCAGTCAAAATAACATACCAACCATTCCACGAGCAGAATAAATTGTCGAAATACAATAATATAAACTCTAGTAGCTTAAACGAGAGTCGGCGGTTGGTACCAAACACTGGCTTCAGCAGCTAATAAGAAAATACAAAATAAATGGGATGGGACTGTGGGAGGCTTTTTTTAGTGTGTTCTAGGGATGATTATGAACAGAGTCGTCTATCTCTCTTAGGAATATCTCGTTTCGTGAAAAATATATTAACAATACAAATATTATGAGTAACCCACACAAGTTAGCAGGGACTCACTCATACCCTCATTAGATTTGCAGGAACCAGATTCGTAATACTATGCAAACGGTCTGGACCAGCCAGTACACGTGTAACACACTTGCATACCGTTTAAAGACTATCTAGATGATGTTTATGCCCGCAGTCTTATCATCAACCTTAAGAGGATAGGAATTAGCATTTTCAAAATAAAATGCTTCGTTGTGGGACAAAGACACAATGAGAAAAAATTCATCGCGATTGACGTTTTCGGTTTATTTAGCTGTTGTCAGCCTGCTTACAAGACAGCTAATAAACAACCCATAAATTATATGAAATACTGGCAAGTCAATAGTGACAGTTGATTGATTTGATTTTGGCCTCATTTCCACCAGAGCCTCAACGTGAGTCATAATAGGTTCCCCCGTAGGGCTCAATGATCATGAATTCTAGTAGGCTCGCACACCTCTGTGTGCAAGAAAAACAACGTTGTCAAAATTAAAACTATTTGAACATTTAATTCGTGTCAGACGCACGCTGGTGCGCACAAGAATAACGTTTAGACGAAACGGACCTCAGCTTTAAATAAATTAAAACTTAATGAGGAATATGTATGCGCAGTAGTGCGTACAGGTAGCATCGTCGAGATTGGTACAAGGTTTACGGCTACACGGAAAAGTAAGCTCCGACAGCTACGCAACACAATGTTTACAGCTACGCGGTCTAGTTCAGTTAATGAATATTTTATTTAGCCAGGAAAGATAAAGACTCAGACGAAACTAATCGAATCTCCACCTCCAATCACTTAAAACTTCAAGATTAATATGTACGCACGCCAGTGCGCACAGTTAGTATAGTCGAAATTGGTACAAGGTCTACGGCTTCACGGACAAAGTCAGCTCCGACAGCAACGCAACACGAGGATCACAGCTGCGCGGTAAAGTTAAATTACAGTAGTTTTCATTTTTCAGGCAAGATGAAGACTCAGACAAAACGAATCCCCGCCTCCAATCATTTAGCACTTCAAGAGTAATATGTACGCACGCTAGTGCGAACAGGTAGCATCGTCGAGTCTGGTACAAGGTTTACGGCTACAAGGACAAAGTCAGCTCCGACAGCAGCGCAATGCAATGTTTACAACTACACGGCCTAGTTCAGTTACATTACAATTTATTTATCCAAGAAGATATAGAGTCAGAAAAAATGAATACCCAGCTCCACCCCTCAGAACCTCAATAAGTAATATATACGCACGCCAGTGCGCACAGGTAGTATCGTCGAAATTGGTATAAGGTCTACGGCCTCACTAATCAGATCAACTCCAACCGCAACGCATCACAAGATTTATAGTTACGCAGCAAAGGTCAAACACAGACATTACATATGGTCCGCACACGCGCGAGCGAGCGCAGACTAAAAAAAATGCCTATTCACAAAATCACAAACAGGAGCTCTCGCAGAAGTATACTAGCATTGTTTTATACGACAGAATTGTGGAACGTGAAGAGAAAAGAAAGGGCAGGTTCATCATGGGCTAAAAACTGCTCAGAGTGGGAATGGAGGAGGGGGCAAAGGTCTCTTGGGCCCCGAAAGAGCACGACGAGTCCCGGAGGGTAACCCAAGTCCCCCGGGTTCCCCGATCTCCCCGGGTCCATCGAGTCCCCTTGTCACAGCTCATCTCGGCTTGTCTCAAATCATTTTGACCAGTTTCGACTGATTTCGACGCACCTCTACCAGCCTCGGTGCGGCTCTCCCCCTCTTCATCAGCAATGTTGTGGACTGTAATAACTTATTTCTCTACTCAAGCACTCCACACATACACATTCCTCTGTCTATGAGTTTTGCAGCGTAGGGAGGGGAGAGCAGAGGTGTCAGGATTTAGAGGGGCCTCAAGAGGGTCCCACAGTTTCTCAGGAGGGTCCCACAGGGTGTCCCAAAGGGTGCCAATAGAGTCCAAGTGGATCCCCTCAAATCCTCCTGGTTTTCCAAGTCTCCCAGGTGTCCGAAACCCCGGGTCCTTCGAGTCCCGCGGGTCCTACGAGCTCCCCCTATTCCCTGGGTCACCTAGTCTCAACCAACCTCGATAAATTATGAGCAACGTAAAATTTATCATCATGAAAAAGGGCAGAAATAAATAATAGAGCCCACGAAATAAGAAGGAATAATTTTTTTTTAATGATTTATAAAATTAATAATCATCCATCCACCCCAATAGTAGCAGTTGCATCATGATATATATACAGAGGAAGCAAATATATAAATGAGTCATGTTTGGAAACAGCTGGGAGAGTGTTGGAGGGCAGGAAACATCTGCCCTGGCATTTGGCAATTGCTTTCGAATATTAAATGGAAGCTGCAAAGCCTAGTTGCATCACAAAAACATCTTACTCATGTGAAATAACAGTCTGACGTAGTCGATGTCATATAGGGTGTTTCACAGGTTTTGAACAATTTAAACGCTATTTAAAACCCAAATCTAATAAAAATTTAAACTTTGAAGGAATGTATATGATTTGATTTGAGCCTCAATTCCACCGGAGCCTCAACGAGAGTCATAATAGGCTCCACCGTAGGGCGCGATTGAAGTACTGGTATAGATTGAAAAATAGTAGACTTCACATGCTTTGATGTATCACTTGACATAAATTTAATTCCAGATTCGGAACAGGTGCCTTAGTTAAGAGCGCTAATTTGAACTCTTCGGTTGAAGCTTGCAACTACCCGTCGAATTATTTTCTTGCTCATTTCTCCCCTAACCCAGCAGTCGATCGGGCTGAGGTCGGAGCTATAAGTGAGCCACGGCTGGTCCGTTCGACGGCTGATTATTTGCTGCGGAGCTGTGAGTAGGAGAACCATCACATACTGGTAATAGTAGAATTCCACCGACCTAACACCTGTCCGAAAATTGTAGACAGCTGTTAGGTCGAATG
This sequence comes from Gammarus roeselii, assembly GCA_016164225.1. NCBI lineage: Eukaryota > Metazoa > Arthropoda > Malacostraca > Amphipoda > Gammaridae > Gammarus > Gammarus roeselii. The sequence continues at coordinate 21,851 of SDVV010000378.1, read as the reverse complement.
AATTCTACTATCAACAGGATGGTGCTCCTGCTCACTGATCGGCCTAATTTCCGGAGCGAGAGAGCAGCCGCCAACAAACCGGCCTTGGGACGCTCATAGCCCCGACTTCAGCCCTCTCGACCATCTGATTCGAGTAAGATAGAATCCTTTGCCCATGAACGCAAGCCAACAACAATTAAATACCTGAAATAACTGCTAATAAAAGTCGCGACAGAAATATGCAAGGAAAAAGTTTGAAGTTTATCCCAAAGACTCAGATCTGCGCTCATAAGTGTGGATCCCATTTCAAAGCTGAAAGAAAAATTTCGTCATTTGATTCACTTAAACATATTACTCCACTCATTTTCAATGAATTCCGTCAATTCAAAGTTTGAAATGTTAAATGAAGCTATTTTATAGAGCGTTCAAATTGTTATAAGCGTTATTAGAACACTGTGCTCGTGATAACGTGTGTAACTTGATCCGTGAAGGATTCATTTCATGACACGACTTTGGAGTTTTTCAAGCCTGCCGTGCAACCATGGCTTAGGACGAGTTGAAGGAACATGATTAAGAAAAAAAAAGACTGATTATCTAAAAATTGATTTTCTAAGATTGGGTTATGAAAGAATTTACGAGACTCATAAGAGGTGAAAACTGAGATCTCGGAAAAAGTAACTGCGCTTCCAACTATGAGTAATAGTAACATTCTTATGCAGGAACATAAATAAATAATATTCCCTATAAGAAATAAAAGCGATATTCGTATGGAGAATTTTTTTTAATTAATCCTAACAAGGAAATCTAACCTGGACCAAGAAATCTTGACGTACCACCAACAACAAAAGGCATCGAGTAGATAAATTATTATTTCCCCCATCTCCTTGGCAGACGAAGATAATTTGGTCCTATACCGAAGTCAGAGACACAAGCTGTTGTAATCTTAGTAGGGCAAATATAACTGCAATCAGTGTCATGAATGAAAATAGAAATTGATTTGTAATCATCGACAAACTTACTGTCTTAAGGATGATAGCAGTGCTGCCAGTGCGTGTCATGAAATGCTTTGTAAGTACATCGACAAGGCTCTGAACGAAGTAAGGATTTGCTCAAGTCGTAGTGGCAAGAGCACCTGGAAAGCCGTTACCACTGAACCCACGTATACTTCAAACAAACAGTACATGCAATTTATCGAGGGAAACGTTTTCATTGGGTGCCACCAGAAAATCTTCCCGTACGGGTGGACAAAATTTGAAAAAAGGTCTGCTTACACCAAATCGTCAAGCCAACCGAAATATACTTGCTGCGATAATAGCAGTACTTGAACGTACCGTTTCTTTTTGACCCTCAAATACAGGAAATATAGTTATTTCTGGTTCAAGTCACATGTACTTGCAGTCAGTTTAGCAGCTTACACATTGGATCTCAGGTCCAAATTAACAGGCATGACATTTTATTGTAACGTACGGCTACTGGCGACTCTTTGGAGCCCGGTCTCAGAAAGATTAACGCGTGGCTGCATCACCTGTTTTTGGTCTCCAAGCGTTGTTGGCCAAGTTCATACACGAGCAAAATAATACGTCATTGAATGACAACGACCTGAAGACTCAATCCAACCTTGATCGCAACAGGGTGAAAAATGAAGAGACCCTTGAGAGCATTGGCAGTTGGAAGGAGATGAGGCTGAGGTCACCTTATCGCTAGACCGTACATAGTGGCGAGACGCGGAGAGTGTGTGGATGCCGTTGCCAGCAGCAACGGCAGGTCGTTCAAGTCAAGCCCCAGGGCAGAAGGCAGAGCCGCTAGATTGCCCGGTTTTATTCCTTTTGGCCGAGAGGAGGCGTAGGCACGCCCTCGACAGTTGGTGCTTCCAAGGTTGTCTTCTTTAAAATAACAGCTGGAGTTTGCAGACGTAAAGATCGTGTCACCTTCCATTCTATTCGAAGCCGGAGGTTGAAAGCCCTCTACTCCGTTACCGTCGAGTTGTTCCCGTACGTACGAAGTGGTTTGGACGGTGCTTCCGTTAGCAGCTGCAGTAATTCTGGACGAGAACCGAGGCGTCTCGCCCAGTAAATAGTTCGACAAAATGTGAGACTTCTGATAGAGTTCGTCTAACTTGTCTTCCAGACACTGGAGAATCTGCAAGATGGCGAAATTTCAAAATGCAGAAAATATCGAATGAAGTATGTTAGCAACCAGAAACGTTGCAAACCATAAAATACGAACAGAATATAATAATTGTTACACAAATGCCTAATTGACCAAGAAATGTCGGCACCATGCACTGCTACCAAGCTAATTTATCTAGTCAAAGTTTTGAGCTCACGACCAGAATCACAAGCAAATGTCTCGTGTGAAAGAGCACCTTTTAACGTACCATCTCAGGAGTAGCGTTGAGCTGCACGAGCTGCAGCAGCGCGTCGGTGATACCCGCCACCAGAGGAGACATGCCCACCGGGACCCAGCCACAGCCATTACCCGAAATCACGTTCACGCTCCTGGACGGCGTAATGCGGAAGAGGACAAAATGTCTAGGAAAATAATACTATGGTGAAATAAGTCCATTACACACTCAAGTTATTTACAGCCATAATTCTGACAAGACGACATTGAATACAAAATGAATAAAGAGGCATAAAATATGTTTCATCAGACTATCATTACATGACGTCATTCGATCGCTTTTGTAGGTATGGCAGCTCACCAGTCGTCAACATCAGCCACGATTGCGACGTGGTTCACTTGTGGGCTGGAGTAACGGGAGTCCACCTCCAAATCCCGCCGTAAAGACGTCAGCAACTCCCTCTTGCAACTGGAGGTGGCAGATGCATTGTTGGTATCTCGGACTCCTGTTAATGAGCTTTCAAAATTGGTACTGCCGGGCTGCCTAACAGACTCGTCTCGCGATGAGGAGGCTGAAGGACCCAACGATGAGAAGTACGATCGGTTGCTGAGGGTGTTAAAGAATCTGTTAGGACTTGTGCTGAACAAGGTTGAGGTAAAGGATAGAGCTCCCTGCCCCGTGGACGCCCTGTTCACCTCCCTGGCTGCGCTTGGGGCCGGTCTAGCGTTGGTAGTGTACGGACGTCTCACACAGCCTCCTACTGCGGGATCCTCCCCTCCGTCAAGGGAGTCTCCGGCTTCTGCAGCTGTCCCCTCGGCTCTTAGTATTAACGATGGCACACTGACGCTGGTCGGACAGCCCGTCCTGGCGGCGTCGGACGCTGGTCTGTACATGTCGGTGTCAGTGTTGACAACAGCTTGCACCACGAACACGGGGGAGTAGTGGTCCAGCACACCGCCCAGGGTACTCTCAGCCACACCGCATGGATGATCGGCTCCCGACACCTCAACGCTGCAGTCCATAAGATTAGATTAGAGAGAGACAGGCCTTTCTAGCGCGATAATCAATGTCCATCTCGCACTAAACGTCAAACAAGTTTTCACCAGCTGCCGTCAACGAAAGTTCCAAGATAATCAGGCTGGTCGAACAGGGACTGCGTCATTTGTAGATTAGGTATATAAGTTGGTCAGAAATATTAGGGCTGATTCAGTAAAAAGTACAATATACGATTAAATGCAGTGAATAAATCGTTCAATATTCCGTAATTAAATAGAACAGAAATAGTCAGCAACCGGCGAACAAGTTCAGATACAGATACAGACACTAGGCCGCATCCCCCAGAATGGGGGGTGGCCGACGGCAAAGCGCACCTCACACCCTCACACGCTCACACTCACACAACTTTGCCCTTTTGTGCTAAAAGGTCCGGCCGGTACCCCCTCAACATACACTCTGGGTCACGAGTGCAGTCCGAGGATCCGTCGTCAGCAGCAGGGCCCGACAGTTTTCACTGGTTTACCCCCGCCGCGTCATAATGACCGGCCCCCCCCCACTTACGACCATCCCGACAACGGGATGCCAAGGGCGGGAAAGCCCATCAGAACAGCGTCAAAATCAACCATTAACAACACTTCTCCACTCACGCCTGTTCATTGCACGCTCTCTCGCCACCTCCACATTCATGTCTCTCCTTCATAACGCCTGCTTCACACCATCCGTCCACCCAAACTTCGGTCAACTCTAGGCCTGCGAACACTCGCCTCCGCATTCATCACCCTTTTCACCAATCTCCCTTCATCCATCCTCTCCATGTACCCGAACCATCTCAAAACACGCGAATCCACTCTGTCCTCCAACTTTTTTCACCGTCCGTTCTGATTCGAACCACGTCGTTGGTGATCCGGTCTCTCAGCGTTACTCCAGCCATGCTCCTCGTACATTTCATCTCGAAAACATTCAAGCTTCTTCTCTCCTCTGCTGTCATCCCCCAAGTTTCGCGCTTCGTAGAGCACAGTTGGGACAACAACACCCTTATACAACCCTCTCTTTGCTTCCATCCCTAACTTCCTACAGCTCAATACACTCTTTAGTGCACCCAACACTTTACATCCCTCCTTCACTCGCGACGTCACTTCAGTTTCCACTGGTTCAGTTATCTCCACATGGGAGCCCAGATACTTATAACCCTGAACTTCCATTCCTCCAAGAGCACTTCATTTAGGCTGACACTAATTCAGACACTAGCCTACATAGCTTCTCTTCTGAATCCGCAACCAGGGCCGTATCATCAGCAAATAGCAATTGGCTCAACTGCCAACTTCGCTCATTCGCTTTCAACAGTTCCAAGCCACGACCCAGCACACTCGCGTTCACCTCCCTGACCACTCCATCCTTATAGAGGCTGAACAACCAGAGAGACATCACGCAGCCTTGTCTCAGTCCCACTTTCACTGTGAATCAATCACTCACCTCGCTTCCCATTCTGACACATGCTCGGCTGCCAACATAGAAACTCTGCACCGCTTTCAACAGATGTCCGCCCACTCCATGCAAACGCAACACCCTCCACAGCACTTCCCTGTCAATCCTGTCGTATACCTTCTCCAGATCCATGAAGGCCCAGAACACATCCTTTCCTTTGGCAAGGTACTTCTCACAGACCTGTCTCACTGCAAAAATCTGATCGGTACACCCTCAACCACTCCTAAAGCAACACTGTTCCTCTCCAATTGCGCAGTCCGTACAGTCTCTAATCCTTTTGATCAGCACTCTCCCGTAAAACTTACCAACCACACATAACAGACTGATACCTCTCGAGTTGCAGCATTCATTTTTATCTCTTTTGCATTTATATAGCGGTACAATGCAGGCACTGCGCCACTCAATCGGTACCACGCCTGCCACACAACACAAGTTCGGTAACCTCACCAACCATTCGACAATCGTTACTCCACCCTTCTTCAGGCACTCGGTCGCAACGCCATCCAAACCAGGGGCTTTCCCTGCTTTCATCACGTCCACTGCCTCCTGCACCTCTTCGTGGTAATGTCCGCCACAAGTCCTTCTCCCAAAACTGGTATCCGAGCACCGACACCCACAGCAACAATGTCACCCTCGACATTCAACAGCTCATCAAAATACTCGGCCCACCTCTTCCGTAGATCACCACTTTCCAACAACAACTAGCCATTTTCATCTTTGAGCACTTCCTCCTTTCCGGTCTCTCCCTTTCTCACCCTCTTCACCTCTTTCCAGAACATTTTTTTTGTTCACCTCAAAATTCCTGCACAACCGTCTTTCCCATCGAGCATCAGCGTCCCTTTTGCTCTCCTCACCACTCGCTTCACCTCGCTTCTCCTCTCTTTGTAGCTTTCATAAGCTACCACCGACTTCACCTGCAACCACTCCTCAAACGCTCCTCTTTTCCTTGCCACCGCCAGTTTGACCTCCTCGTTCCACCACTCACAACCTTCCCTTCTGCACCCGCCCACACGGCGCACACCACACACATTCGCACATCTCAGCAACGCATCCCTCAACGCCTCCCATTGTTCCTCCAGATCTCTCAGGTCCTGTCCTCTCCCGTTGTTATATTCTTCCCTCAACGCCTGCTGGAACTCCTCGGCTCTACTTCTCACATTAAGTCCACTCACTTTCACTACCTCTCTTCCTCTTCCCACTCGTTTGTTGCCCTTCCACTCCTCCTCCACTCTTGATCTACCTTCCACCCTCCCCTCTCAGCACCCGCACATCCAACAGCCTCCCCACCACTCTCCTCGATATCAGCACAAAATCCATCAGTGCTCTCTCCACCACTGTACCATAAGCCCTCCTTGCCCATGTGTACTTGTAGATATCTCGCTACCTAAACAAACTGTTCCCGACCACTAACTCCTGCTCCATACACAGACCTATCAGGTTTTCTCCACTGTCATTTCTACCGGGAACGCCATACCTTCCCATCACATTCTTCACCACTACATCACCAACTCCCGCATTAAGGTCACCCAGTACAACTACATTGAAATCACCTTCAAAACTCTCAATACACTCACTCAGGTCGGTCAGTCCAGAATTGCTCCCTCTCTTCACTCCTCTCGCTGCCAGGTCCGTAAGCACTCACAAATACCCATCTTTCTACGCCTAACTTGACTTTCACCCACATCAATCTAGTGGACACCTCCTTCCACTCGGTATTGCTACTAGCCAACCGATCACTCAATATCAAAACCACACCTACTCGTGCCCAACCTTCCTCCACACCAGACTTTCTACCACTTACCACACCAAACTCACATTCTCTCACCTTTCAATTTCGTCGTCTCACTCAGCGCCAACACATCAAACTTCCTCCTCACAAACATCTCACCAATCTCCCTCCTTCTAACATCATTCGTACTACAGCCACGCACATTCAGCGACCCTAACAATAGGGTTCGGAGAGGCGTGAGCCTCTCCTCCCCTCGTTTGTCTTGCCGTCTTTGAGGAAGGGTGTAACAGAGAACGGAATTCCTAGCTCCTTCGCTCCGCCCCTTTTAGTCGCCTTTTACGACACGCAGGGGTTACGGTAGCACGATTCTACTCCCGGTACGGGGCGCCCATTTAGTCGCCTTCTACTACACGCGGTGGATACGGTAGCAAGATTCTAACGCCTCGGCTACAAACAAGTTCAACCATCGATAAATTTTCATCTAGCAGATAACATTCTACAGGGATCTAAAAAACTTTTTGAGTAGGTAATTTGAATACTACTTTCCCATACTTCTTGACAAGTCTCAAGATACTCACGTAGGAGTTTGAAGCCAACGGAATTGTTCTAACTGCGTCTCTTTAACGATATCGTCTGTAAAACAGGTCTCTGTTTGTACAGCCCTGTCCACGCAAGGCGCACTGACTGCGCACATCGCAGCAGTCCCCGACGTCATCTTGACCACGTCAGAGTCAAAGGCGACCAACAGTCCAACCTTGTGTTTAGCGAGCGGGTCGCTGCTGGTCCTCTTGTGCCGACTCGCGTGTTCACGACGAAGTTTCCGCTCGCTTGCACATCGCACGAAGGACTCGGCGGCGCTTTCAGACATCAGGTTCCTGCTCCAGTAAAACTCTGGACTACCGGCTTTTGAGACAAGACGAGCTTCCCTCACCTCCCTGAATTCGTGAGGGTGAGGCATACAGGAAATCATACCCGAAGGTTCCTTACTCGGGTTGAAGCATAGCTGTGGCTGACGTGCTGGTTGGTCCAGCTCTTCGTCGTCCCCCACAATAAATATCACTTTCTTACCATCTTCCACCTCGGGCCTAATCACCTCCGCACATATACGAACTTCACTCGAGTGTAATTGTTTATTAATTTCATTAAAAACTTTCTCGGGACTAGAAGTTCTTTCTAGAGATTCATGAACATTCCGTGCCATGTTCACATTAAAACAAACATTGCTATGTTTCAAACTGCTGCTACTAACATTACCACTAGACAATGACGCTCCTTCAACACGCACAGCACTTGAGGTGGAGAGAGCAGAGTCACAGGTTAGTGTTCTGTCCGGAGAGCTTTCCGGGGTTACGCGGCACAATTTGCGTACTTTCTGGGCAATAACATCAGGATGCAGTTCCTCGGGGCCGAACACCTCACGGTGGCCGTCCAAGTGTCTCAGACACGGATACAAACGCTCTTCGCTGCGTTGATTAATCCCACCTGCCCCCGAAGGACCAAATGCAGTTCTGACTATCGAAGGACCAACTCCAGTTCTGTTCTCTAAAGATACAGCGGCACTGCTGGCCATCAAAGGACCAGGTGGCGTATGGGCGAGCAATGGACTAGCTTCGATTGTAGTCATGGCTACCGAAGGCCCAGCTGCAGTAGCGGTTACCGAAAACTGAGGTGAGGCTGATCTCGACTTGAAATTACGCTCTTGTTTACTTTTAGGATACGAGTACATGGGTGAATCGTCACTTCCATCATTTCTGTCGTGATCAGATTCGTCTTCTAAAGCCAGGCTTGCCAAGTTACTGCAAGTCTTGGAAGATTTGAAGTTTGGCATAACAACGAGAGCTTCATTATGAGAACTACAACTACCTTCGACTTTAGATATGACAGTGCTAGACACATTAAAGACTGTGGGTGTTTCACTGGACTCTGATAATCTTTTGTCTAAAGGAAAACTTTGAGATTGTGCACGAGGAACTAAATTTTCACTATCCTTATCCTTGGTAAGTATAGCGTTCGGAATGACATCTGTGGAAACATTCCACCCAATATCACCCGAGATTTGGCTTACAGCTGTGACGCCGATTTTGTGGCATTCATTACCATTATCATCAGTAGCTACCGAAGACACAACATCAGCATCAGCGAATCTGGCAACAGGGTTTTTAAACCTTTCGTTATTACTGAATAATGTTTCATCAGTGCACGTTGCAACGCTTCTTCTGGTTTTATTAGACGCTCCAGTTCCAGTGGTCCCAATTTTATGTTGACAAATTTGTGATGCTCCCACAAAACTAGTGCGACTGGTGCCAACTGCTGAGGATTCGACAAGCGTTTCCAACGCAATAGGTGAGTTCACATTAGACTTTTTAATCTGAATACCGCCGGGAAGAGTCGAATTATTGCTACTGCCGCCACTGCTTATACTGTCGTCTGAAGTCCTCCTGTTGCTATGGTCACCAGATGGTCTCCTTTGTGAGCTGTCCACAGATGGTCTCCTTTGAGAGCTGTCTACAGATGCTCTCCTGAAAACGCTTTCTTGTGACGCTCGACGGCAACTTCCGCCGTCTGCAGAAGAACCGGTGTCTGACTGCCTCCTCAAGGTCACCTCCGACGCATTGCGCAAGGGACTGGCAGACGGTGCTCCAGTCGACCCTGGCCGTCTTAAAGGTTTCTCATGGCAGGGGCGTGACACAGCGCAGCTACTTCGCCGAAAGGAGAACAGCAAAGGATCGTTTACGGAAGAGCAAGACTCGCCCTGTTGCGAGGTGTTTAAAGATGCAGACCTGTTGGTGCTTAAATGTGAAACACCAACCGGTTGTTCCTCGCGAAAAAGTTGAAGGTAGTCAGACTTCACTATGTCTTGTTCGAACACCTGAAAGAAAATATACAAATAAGTCAACCTTTCTAGTTACACTGCGTTGGAACAAGACTGATCGACGCAACATGGGAAATATTTAATCGAAGGAACCACCTTTCCTAGGCGGTATATTGTCTCGCAAGGTTACAACTAATCAGGACCATTACATTTATTAAAAGAGATGCAAAGAAATATCGGTAACACATTTACATGTACACATTGCTCTTTTACAAATACATGATCTTTCCAGTATGAGAGTCTTTCCTGAAATGTACAACGTGTCGTCAACAGGCTGGTTATTCCTTAACGCCCCTGCTGATACTTGGCGTGGGCAAACAGCAGCGGCGCACCTGCTGACATCTCGACGCACCTGCTGACACCAGCTCGACGCACCTGCCGACACAGACTCGACGCACTTGCTGAGAAATGATACACCTGCTGACAACTAACGCACCTGCTGACACCTGACGAGGGCGGAGAGCAGAGTGAGGCAGTGGTGGAGGAGGGCGGGGGCGGCGCCAGTGACGAGGGTGCGGCACCGCTGAGGAGGGTAGCCAAGGCAACCACTTGCTTCCAGCAGCTGGTTAAGCACGCCTGACTCGTTGCCCTAGATAAAGACATGGAAAGTGAACCGTTCAAATATTGACCTTGATCAATCACTTGGCCGTAATTATTATTTTTTGATGCCTGCAGCAGAGCAGAACAGTTTATTTGTATTTTCATGATGTCGTGATGTCATGATATTAAAGGCGGTTAATTTTTGCACAGGATGATACTTTCAAAATGAATCGAATGGTACCATGGTATAATAGTAATGGTGCTCTATTAGCATGTACTTGTGTTTGGTGGTAGTAGAGCTGTTCCGCTTCACTCTGCCGTAATGCCACCCCAGTCACCCAGCCGAGATGGTGGGTGAGTACGCCCGTCACAAGACGACTCACAAAGCTGAGGCACAACCTTAGATTAGATTTTAGCGATGAAGGTGTGTAGTCCTATTTACACCGAACGTCAAACTTAAGGCACAAGCAACTTGTAGTTTCAGTCTTTACAACGTCAACTAGTTTTTGATGCTATGTCATTATATTTAAAACATTGTATTATATTAAGTAGATGACGAACTCAAAATGCATAGGCCACTTATTTAGATAGATACTGATACTACTCAACAAACAGAGGAAGTAGACTTACAAATTTGTATCTTTTGTATCATGTTCTTTGAGTAGTATCTGAAGTGAGTCCACGAAAGAGCGGACAAGAGCCCGCTTCTCAGCATTGGTTTCTGATGCCGTTTCAACCGAAAACACTGATTGACCAGAAGGGCCAAGTGTAGAGGTTGGCTTTTCAGTGGTCGATGTGATTTCTTGCCGGCTACTACGACGACTTCTGACAGAGAGGGTAAGCAGACGTAGCCACACCGGAGACACGAACCGGGGCCCGTACAGCAGGTCCAACACCTCCTGCAGAGACGTCACAGTTCCGAGAGATTAGAGACAACGACCAAATATGCTGGGAAATAAAACAATGCTCATTGGTTATGTAGATTAATAAAAAACAAATAGAACTAGTTTATAGATTCAAAATTAACTATCAGATCAAACTGAATTTCCCCGATCTTCATTGAAATTGGAATGGAATGTAGTTATGAAGCAATAGGTACGGCTTCAGGTTCACGCCATTAACTTGTCGTAAGGATAGCGTGACTTAACAGCTGCAAGTGATTGGCTTGGTCAGCAACCTGGACGACCGTCATTTTGGAAGAAATTTCAGATTAGATACAATAAAAATTGAGAGAGGAGCATAATTGAAAGTGGAACCAAAGAATGAGAGGAGGTAAAGAGGTAGTGAAAATAAGTGAACCGAATGAGGTAAGCACTGAATGAGGTAAGCATTGAATGAAGAGTATCTTCATGAGAGGGCAAGGCCAGGATAATCCTTAAGACATGCGTTGGCGATGACGCAGAAGAATAGAGCGTTTGAGGAGTTGATGCAAACGAGGTCGATGGTGCTGTTAACTGCCAGATCACGCACTGACGTGGTGTTATGGTGGAGCCTGCCGGGTGCAATGGTTGAGAATGACGTCATGACGTGCTTGTCCGAATCGGGTGAACCCCGGCACCGCAAGCAGAGATCGGATGGGAAATTTCCCAGTCTATGCTGGTATGACTGTAGGGCCGTGTGGTGCCCGCTCCGCAGCCTCGACAGGTGAACCCTGTCACCCTTGGGCAGCCCCAACTCTTCCACGTCCACCCCAGGCGTGTGGCTCTGCAAGATCGTGTTGACTCTGCGTTCATCTAATGCAAGAGCTGTGAAGTTTGTGTGTATCTGTTTGTGCACAGATGTGTTATCAGTAAGTTCAGGAATGGTCGCATAAAGGGAACCGAAGTGTGTTGCCGGTGTGTTATGTAGGTGTCAGTTGGTCGGACGAGGGTTAAGTAGGTTGTGGTAAGGGAGTGCCGAGTCTGAGATCTTGTTGAAGAATTGGGTCCCTCTCATATCAAGATGATGCTTGAGAGAGAGGACCTTGGTTTCTTCATGCAAGTGCGGAATGGGAGTAGTCTGTGTGCAGCCCTTTGCGATGCGCAAGGCCGCGCGCGTTCTGTATCCTTTGCAGGGAGGTAATATAAGTGGGTGAGAGGTCCGAGGACCAAGCGGTGTTTGCTAGGAGATAACGAGCCTGATGAATTGTTTGTATAGTGTTGTAATTGATTCCTTGGAGTGACCGTAGGAGGTTGTAGTGATTACCCGAGACACGTTCAGTCTGGGTCGTTTTGGTGCCAATGTTGGCTATGTGAGATTTAAATGTCATTCCCGTGTTATAAGTTCCTCCAAGGATGGTTGTAGTGGGGCTGTGGGGAATGGGGGTGTTGTTGAGCGTGACATGGGTTCACGGTTATCCGGAGTCAACAGTTTGGGAGACGACTTGCTTGCGGACCCCTTCATTCTGTTTTCCAGCAGCCAGACTTCAAGGGAGTTCAGCTACTGCTGGAGATGTGCAGCTGCGGTCTCGTGTTTGTGGTGTTGTGTAATTATTGTGAGGTCGTCCACGTATGAGCTGACTTGGGTGTTAGGTTCTGTGGGAATAGGCAGGTCGTGCATTGGAAAGGGAGGGGGATAGCACGGATCCCTGTGGGACACCATTGGGGAAGTTGCGGATTCGAAGGCTTGTTGCTGTAGATAGTGTGTGCATGTCTACCGGAGAGGAAATTAGCAAGTCACTTCCTATAATTTGGATGAATGTGGTGTTGAGTATCTTGTAAATGAGGACGGGTCTTGGAACTGTGTCAAAGGCCTTACTAATGTCAATAGCGTATACCAGGGTTCGTTTAGTTGGCTTCTTTTCGTTCAGGCCTTCGTGGATGGTCTGGGTGAGGTTGGTGAGGAGCGTGGTGGTGGAGTGTTGAGCCCTGAAACCGTGTTGCGTAGGGGAGAGTGGGATGTGTGCATTATTTTTTTTAATGGGTCTGTATGAGGCTGCATTTGTAGGAACTTTGTTGGATTTCGGGATGGGGATCATTTTAGCTTGTTTCCAGATGTTGGGTATTGTATTGTGTAGTACGAAAGAGTTAAAGATGTCTGTGAGGGCCGCGATGGCGTGTGGCCCTAGATGTTTAAGGTGAATGTATGATATGCCGTCTGGGCCCGCTGCTGAGGAATTTTTGGTCTGGAGGATGGCGGCTATTGTCATGGCTGGTGTGAAGGGAGTTTCCATGTTTTGATCAGTTTGCAATCTGTGTAGCTGTTTGAGTATCCTCCTGTTGTCTGGGTGGTGTGGTAGGTGGCAAGTGTTTGCATAGTGCTTGTTGAGTATGTCTGCTTGTTGTTGGTCTGATGGTATGGTGTGTGTGTGTTTGGTGGAAGAATTACCTCATGTGTATCTATTTGGTTCATGTTTGTGTTGTTGAGGCTCCTAAAGAGTTTCCATAATTTTGATGGTGAGGTTCGGAAGCTAGAGTTTGCAAGCACGTCCCGCCATAGGTTCGTCTGTTGCTCCCGGATATCTGCATCTATTTCTGCATTAAGGATTTGAATCAGAGTGTTTTGTGGCTGTGTCGATTGATGTGTATTGGGTGATTTCAAAATCTTGAAGAGCGATTTCAATCGATGTTGTGTATTCGTCATAGTCTGCTTTTTGTAGTTACGAAAAGTGTGTGAGGGCTTGTTGTGGATTGGGGATCAAAGTTAGTAGTTAATGACTGTTGGAAGGTGGTCGTATGACATGTCCAGGTGGACAGCCCACTAATAATTTAGCGCGAGGTTGGGGGAGCAGAAAGAGACGTCGGGAGAAGTCGTTTGTGTATTGGGATTGAACGGTTTGCGCGAGTGGGTGTGTCTGCGTTGTTCAATGTAATGAGTGTATCCATATCCAGCTGATCAACGAGAACACTGCCCTTCCGGTTACCTCTCTGCGAGGCAAACCAGGAGAGGTCGTGCGCGTTGAAATCACCTATGGCGAAAGTGTTAGTTGTTGTGTTAAAGTAGTCTAGGTGAGGCGTATAGTGAGGTGGACATGAACTGGATGGAGGGATGTATAAGTTGAATGTATTGTATTTTGTAAATTTGTATGTGTAATGAATGAAGTTCCAGAGTGCGGTCAGGGGGAAGTTGTGCGTTTCTAAAGGCGGTGGTGTTGGTGAAGTGCAGATTTTCATGTACTAGTGTAATGAGTCCCCCACCACCGTCGTTGTTAGGACGATCGTGACGGAGTGTTGTGTATCCAGGAAACTTTGGAGTTTTGAAGTGTTGTTTAAGTTTTGTTTCCTGGAGTAGGGCGATGTGGATGTGATGTTTGTGTAAGAGGTGTTTTGGTTCGACTTGTTTTCCACCAATGCCAATTGTGTTCATTTGTAATATATTTAGGTGTTTGGCATTGGGTTGGGTTTCAGTAGTGTGGCAGGGTTTGGTGGTGAAGCCATGGGGTGTGGAGGTGTGGGGCGGCGGCGGGGCGGGTCGTGGAGTCCGGTGCAAAACAGGTGATGCCCCGGGCGGAGGAGAAACCGTCAGTGAGGCCGACGTACGCACAGAAGAAGAGCCCCCAGAAGTGAAAAAAAGTTGGGTCATGGTGCGGTGGGGAAGGTGTTATTGTTGATATCTGTATTGATGTTATGGGTTGGGTGACAGTTAATGCATTGCCACCCGTGTGGTATGTTTCTATTGTTGTGGACACCAGAGCATTGTTCTGTGTAGTGTGTCCATGTTCCACATCTGCACTGGATCGCGCCAGTGCGGCGTATGTAAGGACGCCTGCAAATAGAACATGGGTATGCGTTGGTACCAGGGTTGGGTTCGATGCACCGGCTTGGAGAAGGAGGAGGGAAAGGAACACCGGTAGTTATTCACTTCCCCCTAGGGAAAAAAAGTGTGATTTTGTTGTTGGTCTGGTGTCTGGTGTTTTGTCGTTGGGTCAGGGGGCGGGGCGGGGCAGTGCACAGGCCGCGTCCACCCGACGCCATCGACGGCGACGTGAACAGGGGGGGTTGAGGGACTTCCGAGAAGCGGCGTCCACCCCAGGACGCTGACGCAGGCCACCTCGCGACGGAAGGCGCGACGCTCGTAGGCTCCCTCTTCTGGTATACGCCAGATGAGAACCGCATCTCAAGTGAGAGGGTTCATCATGATAGGTGGCAGCCCAAGATCGGCAGTGAGTAGTAGAAGTAGTTGTATAATTTTGTTTTCCACCAAAGTCCCAACGCGAAGTTAATGCAGACTCCCCCATAGGGCAATTAAAGAGTGGCAGAGTAGGTTCCAAGTAAATTCAGAGTAGGTTCCAGATAGATTAAGAGTAGGTTCAACATAGATTAAGAGTAGGTTCAACATAGATACTGAATAGGTAGTAGTTGATACTGAATAGGTTTAACGTAGATGCCGAGTAGATTTAACGTAGATACACAGTAGATTTAACGTAGATTCTGAGTAGGTTTAATGTAGATTCAGAGTAGGTTTAATGTAGATTCAGAGTAGGTTTAACATAGATTCAGAGTAGGTTTAACATAGATTCAGAGTAGACTTAATGTAGATTCAGAGTAGGTTCAACATAGATTCAGAGTAGGTTCAACATAGATTCAGAGTAGGTTTAACGTCGATACAGAGTAGGTTTAACGTAGATTTCGGAGGAGGGAGCAAAGGTTTCAGGATTCAGGGGCCTCAGGTGGGTTCTACAGTTTCTCAAAAGGGTCCCGAAGGGTGTCCCAAAGGGCCCCAGAAGGGTACAAGTGGATCTCCCCAAATCCTCCTGGTCCTTCAAGTCCCCCGGGTTCCCGAAACCCCGCGCGGGTTTCACGAGTACCCCCTTCCCTGTGTCACCTTGTCTCAACCAACATCGATATATATAATAATAACAAATGCAAAATTTATCACTGAAAAAAAAGAAAAAAATAATAGAGCCCACGAAATAAGAAATAATAAAATAAAGTGTTAATGATCTATAAAATGAATATTCATCCATCCACCCCAATCGGCAGTGAGGAGCTAAATGCGCTGTGATAAGCTCAAAGAGGGAGCGAGATTGGGCAAGATTAGGCTAACCAGTTTCACGTAGAAGTCTTACAGCAGTGAAGGAACAAAAAGCTCCAGCGCATGTGCAAAGGGAAGCTTGTTGACTGCGTAGATAACGGTGCCAGAGTCCAGCTTACACCGGATGATAGCGCGAGAAAAGCGTCCGATAATGATGATGCTCTGTCTGCACCCCAAGTGAAGTGCGATGAAATCCAAAGGATGATAAATCGATGCAAGCAGTCTATCTTGAGCTGCTGCAATTGGTATTTCCGGGTTAGTTTCTGGTCGTATATGAGTCCTAAAAACCAGACAGTAAATAAGAAAGGGATCATTCGTCCACAGAGTCTGAAATCTGGTTCGTATATGCGCGGGACCGATAGATATGAAGTGCACATGTTTTTCTGATGAAAATTGTAAAGCCTCGACACTGCGTCCAGCAACCACCTGTGCAATAGCAGTTTGTAGTTGACGTTGGAGTTGTGTCACAGCAGGCGCCGTTAACATAAAGAAAACCATTCAAAGAGGGAGGGACCACTCTCGTGGTACCAATAATTCCAATTGCATTGAAAATGATTACAAGAAAGAACGCTACCCTGGGGCACCCCTTCATCTTGCGAATGTAGGATTAAAAGGTGATTGCCGACTTCAGCCCGGAAGACTCTTCGCTGCAAGAAGTTCCGAATTAAAAATGCTGAATGACCATGTAGCTACCATCTGATGGATCTCTCGAAGAATGCCATACGCCGTGTTGTATCGAATGCATGTTGAGGGTCAAAGAAAACACCGAAATTGTGTTGCTGAAGGTTCAAGCCGACCTGAATAAGTCACAACACGTAATAATGCATCCTAAGATGATAGCATCTTTCTAAACCAGAGCACCTTTCTAAACCAGAATTGTGACGGGGAGAGGAGAGAGTTTGCCTTTAAGGGTCGTGTCAGTCGGGCATTCACAATATTCTGCAAAAACCTTTGCTACACACGAGATGAGAGCTATAGGGCGGTAGCCAGTGAATTCATCAATAGGCTTGCCAGGCTTGGGGAAAGACTGAGTCACTGCCTTCCTCCACCGATCAGGATAGGAATGGGTAGACCAAACTGTGATGTAAATAAGGCATATGTAAGAGAGTGCAGAGGTATGCAGGTGGCGGAGCATCTCATAAGAAATTAGATCCTAACCGGGAGCGGAGGGGTTGGAGGCGCGTATTGCGCCAATGATTTGGCGTACAGTGATTGGTTCATTGTAAGCTACATGGTGATTTGTGGAGAAATCCAGATAACTTTGTTCCCAATACGTTTTCGGTTCCAGAAAGTAGGGCTATACCCGAAGTCTGAGCTAACAGAGAAGTGTGTTGCAAAAAGTTCCGAAACTTCCTACGGGTCGGTGTGGGTCGATCCCCTCCCCTTAGGGGTGGGAGGGGGGGTAAAAACTGGATTTTCCAGTCAATTTCCGAAAGCAGGACCACACTCTTGACTAGAGTGTGTTCACATTAATGGAAGATCTGAAGTTCTCTCATATTTATTTTCAAGATAGGAATCGGGTTGTTCGTGCTTTTGCCGTTTCTCACCTGTAAGTTAGTTTATCTGCTTCTGGTTTGGTGTGCCGGTATCGAGTGAGCGCACGCTTCCGTTGTCGTTTTGCTATTTCGCAAGGATCACTAAACCAGGGTGTCCTAATTTTACGCGGCGTTTCCTTTGGTTAAAGGGATGCTGTGGTCTGCAGTATGAAGAAGGACATTACTGGAGTATTCCACAATTTCGTCACAGGATATATTTTAAGGTGGGAGAAGAGTTGCTGTGCAGGCGGTGAATCTTTAAGCATTGTGTGCCGGCGAGCGGTAGGAACATCTTCAGGATAGAAAGTAGTTATGATGATGTGGAAGTGGTCACTTCCGAAGGGCTCTTTCAGCACTGCCAGGCAAAGTCCGGGGAGAGGATTGGGAAGCAGAAGGAGTCAATAGCCGATAACAAGTCTGTCTACGTATGGAAGTGCGTTGCAGTATCAAGGAATGCAATATCGGAAGATTGCATCGGCGTGTTTTCCACGTCCATCGGCTTTGTCTTACACAAAAGTGGGTGTTTAGCATTACGTTCACCTACAAGAAGGTAGGCGCAGGAAGTTGACCAACGAGGTTAACGAGTAGTGCGCATGAAACGGGTTCAATGGGAGAAATAGTAACGGGGCGTTTAAGGCCTGAGCTTGTTGAGTTGTTTGTAAGATGGATTGGAGTACATGTGATTGCTTCATTTACTTTTGTAGCCAGGCCTGTGTCCGGTCGTATGACGACAGTGGGCCAGATGAAGTGAGCTGTATACCCACAAGTAAAAGATGGTTTGCATAGACAACAGGAGTTTCCTGGAAACGATAAACCATTGGATTGTAGGTTTGGGTTAGTTTCAGTAGTTCAGTAGAGTTAGCATGATATCCTCTACTGTTCCAATCTTTACAGCACGAGTGACCATGCTGTAAAAAACGAGTGTACTGCCTTGGCGTACAAGCGACCTACTATAGCGCTTGCGGTAACTGGTATTGACATACTTGCTGGAAGGCGGCAACGGCATGATATGCCCGCGATACGAAACAACTGGTGTGCAGGTAGGCGTCATCCAGCGCGGCCTGTAGGCGGGACAGGGAGGCCTCAAGCACGGGGGCGTGTAGCAGCAGCCACCGTTCAAGGTTGGCGTCGCGGCTAGATGAGGGGGAGAGAAGGTGGGTCAAGAGAGGAGAGAAATCAAAGAAATAGGTCCGACTACCTATAGGAACGGTGGCTCAGTGACAGATGAAAACGTGAAATAATATCATGAAAAATGATTCCATGCAAACCGTATTATATTGAATCATACAAAACATTGATACCAACAAAAAATATTGATCCAAATGCACCATCTCTAAGCGGTTTTAGATATTATTTTGATACAAAAATGCTTCATAATCAAACATATTCACATGCATTACCTGTCGTTCTGATCCATCAAGTCAGGCTGCAACACAACAGCCAGGCCAAGCCGGGTGGGTGAAGAGGCGGCTGCAGCAGCCACAGCTGAGCTCCCTCCTCCGCCGCCAGCACAGCGCGACTGAGACGCCGCCGACAGTGTTTTTTGGCTCCCAATTTTTGGACTAGGACGCTTTTTCGGAGGACCTACAAGAACAGCATCACATGTTGATGTAGACTGCGCCACGTAGTTAGCTACGGTCATTGCAGAGGAACCTCCCAACAAGCTACTACCGCCAGCAGTAGTAGATGGAGAGGCTGGTGATGCCCTATACGCCGTTCCCGACGAAGAATGAGCGTGAGGAGAATGACTCAGACCCTGTACGGCGCCGCCGTTACTACTCTCTTCAGCGCAGGCGGCCAGAGAGTCGAGCGAAGTGTCCGCAGTGCGACGCAGGAAACGGCGCTGCAGGTTGCCCAGGCTGCCGCTACTGCTATTGAACGAACCTGCGAGGCGGATTCAAGGTAGCAGACTTTATTGCGATTCAATGTTTTGAATTGTGAGAGTATTGTTGTTGCATCGAGAATTGGGCGCACTAAATTTGAGTCTTCGCCAAACGGTTGCATCACAGAAAGTGAAAAGGGACATTAGGATGTACGAGGATTCTTGGAATGTGTTCAACCGGCTTTTGTTGATAAATTTTACAAATATCCTTTTAGGTTTTAGAATAGCGCTAATCTTCTAACACACTAGAATGAGATAAACAAATGACAGGTTAAAACCAAGGTCAGAGGTAGAGCAAGAGATTGAACTGGGTATAGGGCTTTGTACTTGAAAGCAACAATGGACTGCTGAGTACAAATGCCATTTGTCATACAATCAATTTTCAATATTAATAAGCAGCAGATATTGCGATAAAATATTCAAAGTTCCTGTTCGGATATCAAAAATGAACATCCTACTTCATTAGAAAGTGTGCAGTTAGGAAGATTTTGGAGAAAACCTTCTACAGTAGCGTACCCTTAGAGGACACTGATCCGAAAGGCGTGACGGGCAGCGACAGTGGGGTTAAGAAAGAACCAGCGGTGGAAGACAACCACGAGGTGGTGCCACCTCCAAACCCTGAGTCGTCCTCGCTAGGGGTGGTGCTCGTACGTCGCATGTCTCCCACCTCGCCTTCGCCTCCCACCCGCCCCGACCACCTGAGATCGCTAGCCACAGAGCCGGTGCTGTGCAGACCGTCACTCGCACCAGCGCCACAGCCGAGGTAAAAGCTGACACCGCCCGAGGAGGTGGTGACATTGGGGAAACCGGTATCAGAGCCGTGGAAGCCGGCGGTGCTGGGGCGAGAGTCGTATGGGAGGCCCAGAGCACTGAGGGAGCTGCCAAGACTGTCACCGAAGCAGTCCATGATGCCGGCATCGCTGTGGTGACAATGAACAAACATACGGCGAATAATCGTCAAACACTAACTGATAGCAAAATTTCCTACAATGGTGGAATTGGACGTTAGAAATGAGTTATAAGAAGCTACACCCAAAATGAGTAATTGATAACCCCAACTAACTGATATATGGACAAGATGAGTTAAAATAATTCAAGAAATATGATTCAAAGACTGGGAAGCACCCGCCCCAAAACCCTAAGTGCATCTGTAATTCGGCCAGCATCTCCTCGACACGTAGTCAAAGCTCTCCCTTACCTGGCGAGACCCCGCTGCCTACCCCCTTGGAGGTGGTGGTGATGGCGGAGGGTGGCTTGCAGAGGGCGCGACTGTGTGCGGGAGAGCAAGAAGCGGCGAGGGGTAGGAGGGGCGGGGGCGAGGGTGTGCAACTTGCAACAGCAGCCGCGGTACGCCAGCGCCACGCTACCGAACACCAGCTCGCCCAGCTGCTTGCTGTCGCTCGCCTGGCGACGGTACTGGAAGGGAAGGGGGGAGGGAACGAGAGATAGTATCAACGTTATTTGGGGGAAGGAAGGGGGGAAGGAAGGGGGGAGGGAAGGGGAGATGAGTGATAGTACCTTTGTTGTTTAGGGGAGGGAGGCGAGGGGTGATAGTATCATCATTATTTGGGGAAGGGGTGGAATGATAGTATCATCGTTATTCAGGGGAACAGAGGGGTGAGAAAGGGGGGAGTATAATTGTTATTAAGGGGAAATGATAGTATTGCCGCTATTTAGGAGAAGAAGAAGGGGGTGATAGTATCATCATATTTAGGGGAAGGGGAGGGAGTGATAGTAGCATCATATTTAAGGGAAGGGGAGGGGGGTTATAGTACCATCATATTTAGGGGAAGGGGAGGGAGGTGATAGTATCATTACATTTTAATGTTATTTAGGAAAACTAGGGAAGTGGGGGGGGAGGGGGGAGTTGTGAAAACTTATTTATATCGGAGAGGTGTGAGAGAATTATCACCGATGAGGACGAGAGAGTGATTGCAATGAGACATGACGTAGGGATTGACTAACGTTATAAGGGGGGCGTGAGGAGGGACCAACGTTATGGGAGGGCGTGAGGAGGGACCAACGATTTGAGGCGGGCGTGAGGAGGGACCAACGATATGAGGCGGGCGTGAGGAGGGACCAACGTTGAGGGGAGCGTAAAGAGGGACAATCGTTATGAGAGATGCGTGAGGAGAGACCATCTTTATGAGAGGGGCGTGAGGAGGGACCATCAGTATGAGAGGGGCGTGAGGAGGGACCATCGTTATGAGAGGGACGTGAGAAGGGACCAACGTGATGAAGGGGCGTGGGGAGGGACCATCTTAATGAGAGAGCCTTGAGGAGGAACCATCGTTATGAGAGGGGCGTGAGGAGGAACCATCGTTATGAGAGGGGCGTGAGGAGGGGCCATCGTTATGAGAGGGAGGTGAGCAGGGCCCATCGTTATGAGAGGGGCGTGAGGAGGGACCATCGTTATGAAAGGGACGTGAGGATGGACCATCGTTATGAGAGGCGTGAAGAGGAACCATCGTTATGAGAGGGGCGTGAGGAGGGACCATCGTTATGAGAGGGGCGTGAGGAGGGACCATCGTTATGAG